>CH000017.1:144859-222360 GCA_000149265.1 Ciona savignyi | reverse complement strand
GAAGCTATTGCAATGTATTGTGTATGATAGACACGTTCCCTTAATTTGGTAGAACCTATTAATTTGCCGGGTTCAGGCAATGTCGGTTAAATGCCTTGCCCAATAAGGACACAACCGAAAAGAATCGGCCGCGTTACTCATTCGGATACACAACTGTTGTCATAAAGTGTTTGGTGCCAGGTAATACGAGTAAAATGTTCACCCCAAAAATGTCTTTTAATCATGTTGATTTAAAGCCAAATCAATTATTTCAACAAACACAACTAAACGTTTCGATACAAAATGTATTATTCTGATTTTAGTCATAGAATATCGTTCAAATCAATCTTCTTCTCACAACAAGTCATAATTTAAACTCTCAGATCCGTGTAACGAGCTGACCAACCGACGGAGCCAAGCATTTTGTCGGACCCAGATGGCCTGGTGTGAATCCTTTCCTGAGTTCATGCGACAAAACTGTGAGGAAACCTGCTGCGAACGTGAACTGAACGTGTTACGTAAGTAAGAGGCGGCGAAACTGGGGTGTAGCCCATATAATACAGGCACATTCCTTGGCATATTGCGAAGCAAATTCGATGAAAAGTGCGTGAAAAATATTGAAGAAAACAGCATACAATAAGTAAACCCAACTTTAACTCTCACTACAAGACTGAAACCGAAGCCAACTACACCTTTAGTTAACAGTTACTTAATTTTTATTAAATTTAGTAAAAAACCTCTTGTTTTCTCATCAGTTGACAGTATATGGAGGAAACAGCACACCATAAGGAAAACCAACTTTAACTCTGACTACAAGACTGAACTCAACGCCAATTACACATTTAATACTCGCATTAGCAGCCTAACCCCTCCTTGAACAGTTATTTGTTTTTTTTGGAATTTAGTAAAAAAATCCCTTTTCTAATCAGTTGACAGCCCTCCTGTTGGCTGGACCGCTTGGACGTCCTGGGGAACGTGCCCAGCACCGTGTGGTCAAACTGCTGTACAGTCGAGAACTCGAACCTGCCCTTTGGGTGAAGTGGGGACTCCCCCATGTACTGGACCGGCGACTGAAAGCAGGGTAAGTTCAGTGTATGTGTCAGGGACGTTTACCGTTCTCTATCTCGCTAATGAGTGTTTGCGTCTGTGGTCTAGGGACTAGGCAATTTTGTTAATGTAGTGAATTTGTTCGACCGTATAGGTCAAAACTGGTCGCTAGCTGGTCGTTTGTGTCCTTGAGCAAGGCACTGTGGAATAGTGGGTTCTACCAAATATAAGGAACGTCTCAATTATGCAGAACATACTGCAATCGCTCCTCGGTACGCCTATGTGTTAACGCAGTTTGAGTTTTAACATTTACGATAAACATGAATATCCTATATACTAATTCGGTTGTTTCGCTTTCATCAAATTCAGATTACATTGGGTAATCTTTGACTCCCCCCCTGTAATAGGCTAACGTTATTATTTCCGAGGTGGAGTATAATTTTAATGCTTTCGTTAACTGAATGCATGTGTGTTGTGTTTTCGCAGGTGTGTCATCCAGCCATGGTATGCGCATCCTGGAGCCAGTGGCAACCGTGGTACGCTTGTAGCGTTACGTGTGAGGGTGTCGGAACGTTTACCACAAGGTTTCGGACGTGTCAAGGTGGTAATGCGGGTGATAGAGGCTGCGAGGGAGTAGACAACGAATCCCAGCCCTGTGGGCGAGGCGTGTGCCCTGAACCCACTTGGGCACCTTGGTCGACCTGGTCGGACTGTTCCTATAAGCGACGTACCAGAACTTGTGTCGGCGGTACAAGCTGTCCAGGAGAGAGCAGAGAGTTTACAGAATGTCCTTGTGGAACTTGCAACAGAGGGGTAGCAAGTTCTACTTGGGGATCATGGATGCCTTGGACTGCATGTTCAGCTCGGTGTGGCCAAGGATTTAGAAGGAGAGCGAGGTAACTAAAGAGTATTTTAACTATTAAATATATTATAACAATAAAACGGATAAAGTATCGGCGGGGTTAGGGTGATGGTAGTAAGGATGGATTAAATAAATAATTCCTCTGTTTCTGTGACTATAAGTGTTCACTCTTTCTACCGCAATGTTCTTTTGTAATAAAACACTTTTCTACAAATAACATATTTTATCCGAAAAATTAGAGAAAATCAACGAAAATCGATTAACGAAAATCGAAAATCAACATTTTTAATCGATTTTTTTATTAAATTGAAATCAAATGTTTTGCAAAACTTTAATCGAAATTTCCGTAAATTTTTAACGAAAGCGCGGTAAAGTTTACCGTAATATAAACGTCAATTTTTAAACAGTAACCACCGTAAATTTTACGGGTATGAAAAGTAGTTAATTGCTAGAGCCTTTTACAGTAAAAATTTCTAACAGTGTTCATTTAATAATGTTACATTACAGGATATGTGGACAAACGGGCGTTTTTTTTCAAGATTGTGACGGAAGTGGTGTCCAAATTGCATCTTGCTCGGGGTCATGTCGCCCGATTTAGTCTCAATGCTGTTCTAATTTAATTACACGTTTTATTCTTAATTGAATGCGAACAACAGACGTGTCGTTCGTTGCATTGCAAGGAATTTGTGTTGTTTTTTGGCCTCTGGTAATTTCGCTGCATTACTAAGCGTCTACCAACGAGTCGTGTACGTTTGTCTGGTGAAGCAGTAACACAAGAACTGCATGATTTTCGTTTTGTAATTTTTTTTTGTAAAATACCAGTGATTGTTTTAAATCATTTTGGGATTTGCGGAGATTTTGAGCAATAAAAAAATATAAAGTTTCACGAATACTACCTCTGCGTATATTGATGATTTCTTGCTTTCCCTCTTTTTAATAAGTGTTTTCGATATCTCTGCACATTTAATGAAAAAAAAATAATATATTGCATATTTATTTTTGCATTTTTTTCGATAAAAACTTAAATAAATGCTGGACTGGAAAGTATAGCCTTAATATCCTTGCTGCGCACAACTTCTTGCAGCGCATATAGCTCCAGTTATCGAGTTTACGCCATCTTAATCGTCAGATTACCTGGTGCCAACCGTGGAGTTATCAGAGTTATTACAAATGCTGGAATGGGAAGTATAACCTTATTATTTTTAGGAAGCGACACCTTTTTACATTTAGTAATTTTACCCTGGCGTTGGTTTTATCATAAATCTAAATCACGTTGGGAGACAAAACAATTTGCATATAACCTTGCCGGGGGCGTTCAAGCGTTAACAGATGAAAACTTGGCATTTAATTGGCTGACAAGCGTCATTTACCGGTACGTGTCGTGTCATCCTAGGTAATTGCCATGAAATCACCTCATATGATAAGGAGTAATTTAATAATAAGCTCGACTTGATTGGGTCAAACTTTTGTTAACAAAATGGATACTAGAACCCATCGATAAAGTGGCAACCATTTTAGCCAAAACAATACATTTTTAATAAACTCATTTATTTAAATATAACCCAATGGAAAGTTTAAAAACAGTACAAAACAAAATGCAGCCTGGCGCATTTTTTGCCCCATAAACCAACCGACAGCATCTCCAAACGATCAGTAGTCAGCATATACACCATTAAACCTGCAGGCAAACCTTAAACATTCCAACAAACTATCTGGTAAACTTAAAATGAAGCGCATATTTGGTCAAATAGTTAGCGTGACCGATTCAAACTAAGAGTTTAATTTAAAAACTGACCTAGTAAAACCAGTCACGGGTTCGAAACTTGGCCAGCAAAAACAGCACTGGTTATAATAAACACTAAATGGATTGAGATAAATAAGAAATTTAAAGCCATGAAGTTATTGCATTGGCACTAGCAAGACAAACCGAAACTGTCGCATGGGTTAAATGGGTAAAACCGAAACTGTTGCATGGGCTAAAACATTGCATACTTCGAACGAGCAGCAAATTGGCATAAAAATAAGAACGGAAACCACCATCACCGGAGGGAAACTTTAAATCCGTTCAGTTTTCCGAGGTATTTGACTTGGTATGTACCATGTGATAAGCCTTGGGGCTAATTTGTTGGAAATTGGTATAAAAGCAACGTTAAAAGCCACATACCCGTATTAGTTGGACAAGAATTCTCAGTTACCCTTACGATGCTGCGCCTTACTGTGCTCTCGACAATATGCCTCTCTCTTGTAGCAGGTAAGCTGTTTCTTTGCTGTTATAGTTTAATTTTTAATTTTCAGTTGACTAAATTATTCTAATGCTACTCTAAACTATTCTAAAAACTTAAACTAAACTATTCTCTGTCTGAGTGAAAACATGAAGCAATACAACGCGTCTGATATCGGAACGTATCAGAATGTCATTTTTATGGGTTAAAAAAACGGAATAAGGCATTTTTTTACTTTTAAGTCTATATGTTTAGTTTAAACAGCATCAATAAACCAACATTATACCACTAACAGCGCTATGTGCAAATTTTTTGCCCTAGGTATTACCTTACCCTATAAAATGATATTTATTCTAAGCGGTCTTTTATTCACTTGACGTTCATCAAAAAACCATATTATCATTATTACAATGCAACACCGACTTGGTGACAAAGATAATAATTGTTCAATACTATTGGTGGAATGAAAGCGCATTTACGATACTCCTCAGTGGTTATAAAACCGTCGTGTTGGCGAATGGTTTACGTATCGATAAATGCAGTTGGTCATTTAAAATGGACATTATAAAAAGCTTATACCAAGTTTAAAACTTAAAAATACCTGTTAAAATAGTAGGTTAAAAAATTGTGCTGTATAGACATTGTCTTTTTTTTGATATAGACATTGTCTATGTTTATCCGGTTAAAGTTGGGACTGGTTTATATTCTTAACCTTCCGGTTGACGGAATAACGCGCCATGAACGATTCAACTGCACATAGCCAACGTATACGTGGCCTAGGGCTAAATGCAAATAAATGGCTTGTCTTATCGCCGCCACTACCGGGTTGATTATAGGATACGTCAAAGCCACTATTGTACAGCCAGACTTATGATACGTATTGTTTGTCAGACCGATTGGATTGGTGGGTTAGTGTAACCCTTTTCAGCCGGAGGGTTTTAGGTTCTAAACTGCTCTACAGCTAGTGGGTTGTGTTCATGCGAAAGGCACTTAACGAATTGCCTGTACCTAGTCATATTATGGGTTCTACCAAACTAAGGGAACGTCTGATTCATACACAATAGCTCCGGTAACCCGACGGTGGGGCGAGATAACCTGGCGATTGCCCGTGAGTTAAACGACCATTGCCTTTTCCCATTCACGGGGTTAAAACATAATAGATATATATATTATATATCAAACAGGGTGCCATTACCACCCGGAACAACGACACAAACGAGCCCTGTCGCCCCCGAACGCACGAATGCAGATTTCTGGAACCAGTAGCATGAGAACCTTCTTTACCAGCTGTATGGAGCGCAGAGTAAGTTTAAACAAAATCTATGTTTTTTTAGTATGACAGCAAAATTGATAAATTAAAATATACAAAACAAAATCATGTCTTGACATTTTATTTATATTTTAAAGAAATTAACCTTTTTATTATATAATAAAATTACAGCAATTATTGTCCTAGGTTAGCAGCGATGTTTTTCCTTCTTTTCAAACCATTCTCGATTACGTAGTGTTGGACACCAAATGGTACAAAAATAGCGACGACGCGACATGCTTGTAAGTGATAATTAATCAATTTTGTGTGTCGTTGATAGATCAGTAGGGGAAAACTGAAAGGAGGGAAATCGGAAACTAGGGCAAGAGCTACACGATAAAACAAATATTTTGGCGAAAGGGTTTGTGCTAGGGGTGGAGTAAAAACTAGGGTGGGTTTTGGGGTTGAGATTATTGTTTAGGGGAGAGTTAGGATTGTAGTATTATTTAAGATCTTTATTTTATGCCGGCTATATAAGCCAGAGGCATCTCTCTCGTCGGTCTCTTTCCATCTCGACACACATATAATAAAGGACGTAGGCGTATTACTTAACGTGTGTTGAACACTACAAGGATTAGTGAGCAGTTTTCCCCTTACCTTCTTTTAGTGTTGCCCAGATCGTATAAGGTTCAATCGGGTCGGTATAGTGTTTAACCAATTAAGACCTCCTAAACAGCACGATGTGACGAGTGGTACCCTCCATGAGTCATTGTTTGTAAACGAGTGTTTTGCTAAGTAACAATGGTGGTGATTCCCCAATGTTTGTTTGGTCAAAAGCATGTGCTAGGCTGCGCGCCGGTGTTCTCGTTTAGCTGTAAAATTTTCTAATAGTGGAGCAGTGCTTTGTAAAATAAAGGTGTTGATTGTGCATCTGCTAGCTGTTTTGTTGGGAAAAAGTTGCCAATGTACGAAGGGGTATGAGCTCAAAATTGTTAAGTACAATTTTGGAGGGTTTTGAGTTTAGGTTGCAGATCCAAGCTTTAATTTTAAATTGTGAAAAAAATCTAAACGCATCCTATAAGGTTTCATTTCCACAACAGGGCGTCGTCAGGAACCGACACAGCAGATTGCTGGATCGCCCGCATTACCAGTCTAATTGACCGAAGTTCACCGTTGTACCAAACAAGCATGCTTTGTATTGCTGAGTTCACGACACTTTCTCTCTCTTCCAACCCTGAAGGAGGGTCAAGCGAGATATCCAACGCTAGATTTAAACGCCAAATCCTAGTTCCCAACGAACGCGATACCAATGAATACATAAACTGTTTCGAAAGGAATCTTGTTCTACCAGACGATAGAAACCCAATAAATGTGCCAATTCTTGTTCGTTTCATCAGAAACCACACCGTTTGCACGTAAGTTAAATACTCTGAATTATGACCCGCAGCCTTAAGTGTGTATTTTTAAAAACATTTGTTTCTTTTGGATTACTGGTCACCACCTCAATATTACTGGAATGATTACAGTGTGTGTGTTTTGTCTGCCTTAACAACACAGTAATGGCATAAAAGGTAAGCAGCAATGCCCAATGTATATTATTAAGTACATATCAAAAATGCAAAAGGTAGGTTTCGAATTCACAAGCCGTCCGTCTATCGATTAACTACGAATGGAGAAATTAGGCAAACAATTTCTAAGCCACAATATGCACATTTTAAACTCAAGAAAAAAATTCAGTGGGGGCGAGTTGGGAGATTGTCAACTTACCAACATTTCGATGGCTGCCGACACTGAAAACTTTGCCTACCGTTTGGAGGCGTTGACCAGAGACGACTCTCCACTTCTAGATACCACTGTTCTATGTAATCACGAAGTGTTTCCGATTGTACCAGGTAACAATAGTTGTTACACTTTTCAGACGAAGCTCTTGATAACCTGTGGTGGGCTTTTAAGGTTAATTGTCAAGTGCTTGTGTTGTAAGTTTTCAGTATAAAAAGCATTCAACACCACCTACTTAATTACTCGCGCCCCAACAGTTATGTAAATCTAAAAGGCGGAAGCGTTAACGGTTTTGGGCAAAATGATTTGGCCCCGTCAGGCAAATATGATCAGCATTTGTCAAAGGGCAATCATAGAATTGTCAACGCACACTTTAGACACCCGCAGATTAAATATTGTATGATAAACTCGATCGATCTGTGTTAAGTCATTTAAAATAGATTTTGTGACGAGCTAATTATAGATTCGAAACTTGGTCTGTCTTGTATTAACCCATATTGCAGCACGAAAAAATAGATGAAATATCTGAATTTGACGTATTACGAAGCTCTTATTTGAATAAGTATTTAGGTTGTGTTGGCTAACACGTAATAAACTACTATAATAATCGTTCATATCAGTATTTTTCTAAACTTTGTTTCAACTTTGTATTCTCACAGTGGAACAGGTGAACAGGACCGATGAATGTTACGCCGGCATTTCGGTCAAATTCGGCCAAACGTTTCACACTGAAAGATGCGCTTCGGCAGAAGTGAGATTTTAATGACGTATTTTTTTAAATGACGTAGTTTGAAGGGTCCGTGGCAATTTTATAATCTTATTAAGTGTTCGGGCCCTATAACAACAATGTTCAGAAACCAATTACGACATACGTACCTAACATGTGGTTTTAATTAGATTCCCTATGACGTATATTGTTGATAAAAATCAAATGATAAGTTCAATATGATGCTGGTTGTTGGGTTTAATTCAACTAATTAGCTTTATTTTCATCTTCTTTTAATTGCTTATAATGTCTTCTTTCACCCGAAGTTAAACATAATGTCCGACAGATTAGTCTGGTGGTTTTGTGCGTCGGCTTTCAGGCGAAGGGTTGAAGTCACGAAACTGGTCGCTAGCTAGGCGATTGTGTTTTTAGGCAAGAAACTTAACGGACATTGCCTTAACCCAGCGGATTAATGGGTTCTACAAAATTAAAGAAACGTGTGAATCATACATAACACACTGCAATAGCTCCGGCGGTAACCCGACGGTGGGCGCAAGGTGATCAGACGATTGCCCGTGTGTTAACCCCCTTGGTTTTCCCATTCACTGAGATAAACATGAAAGTATTCAATCCACTCCTACCCTAAGTTACTGTACTGGGATTTATTCCATTTTGTTAACACAAGGGCAATTGTAAGATTACATCGTTTTATTATGTGGTCACCAGAGCTATTGGATTGTGTTGTATATATTGGGAAGTTTTGTACTGTTTTATTTATCTCGTTAATGTACTGGGGTTAGGGAAACGTCCACTGAGTGCCTTGTCAACGGCGGATTAAAGAAAGGCTGGTTTCGATCCTCACCGTTTGACTGCCAATAGAGTGCTGACGCTTTTAAAGACTTAGCAGCAAACTGTCGACATTGATCCAGTGTTGAAAAAACGTTAAAACAAATTATCTTTTGTAGAAAAAGACACTTATGTTTATACCAGTCGATTGGAAAACGATTACAGCAAATTTACGAGTGCTACGTATCCAGTAGCGTTAGCATAAATAGTTCGACCCTTCACAAAAATTTAACCCCTCATGAACATGAATAATAACAGCACGATTATGCAGACAATGTGCCAGACTAAGATAGTGATGAACCACCGGAGGAAAATCGTTGAAAAGAAATGCAAGCACGGCGACGCTTGTCTCGGAAACTGGAGCGCCAACAGACAAAACTGCTTCGGGGAAAACGCAATAAAGAACGGGGTACGAGCAAGTAGTAAATTATAGAGTTTTGTTATTCTAAATTTGTCAAAGCAGGTTACTTATTTGTGTTAATGGCATGATTGTTTATTTAAATGTTTCTTATTTAATCATAAAAAACAAAGGTTGTTATCACAGAGGCAATCTGATTCCCTTGCACCCACAGTCTAGTTAACGAATCAACTGCAATATGTGGATAAGTCTTTTCTTGTTTTTACATCTAATACATAAATTCACTGTCTGCGCTGAATGCCCAGGGACACAATCGACTTTTCAACGGCTGGTTTTGATTGACTAACCCTTTAGTCAGACGCTCTTACCAAAACTATCGAGGGACTTGGACTTCTGCGTTATATATTACCGGTGAACTGCCATTAATGAGGACAGGATATAAGATGCCACTCTTGTTTATCCTGTAACCTATGCAAAAGGATAGGTGCTATTGTTCCCATAGCCAAGTTGCGGGAGCTGTTTCATCTTGTTCAGTAAATTTGTTATAATGAACCCCAGACCCACTTCATCGAGACAGCTTCATTTTTTCAAGAGATAATGGCAAATATAGATAGTCAGAAAGTCCAATCGCTATGTTTAATACCAATACCCTACATAGCAGGTATTCAATTGATCTGATCAAAAAAGATAAAGCCGATATTTATTTTAAAACGTTTTAAATGTTTTGTTTATGCTCAATTAAATCGAGAAAAAATATCACGCAGAATATTCTCAAAACGAAAATTGTTTGTTGGCTTTTTCTGCTCAGATCAGCACCATCACCAAGTCCTTTATACACGACGACCTTTTAACTAAACTACCCGAATCATATTTTTCTACATACCGAATCATAGACAACCAAAGTTTCATTTTGCCATTCATACATTGCCATTCATACAGGCCCATTTACTTTTACTAGAAAAAATAACCGAATAAAAACAAAGTTTAATTCAGGTCAGAGTTTGCCACTTCTGCTGCACTGGAAATCTCTGCAACAACTCTACATCCATCAATGAACTTGCAAACTAACCGCCCTTCCCACCGCTTATTGTAAAGATATCGCTGAATTGCAGAATTTTTGTTTATTATGAAGATATCGCAGAATTGCAAATTTTTTGTTTAATATAAAGATATCGCTGAATTGCAGAATTTTGTTAAAGGCTGTTAAATACATCAGAATGAAAACTGGTTTTTGTGTATTATGTTGTTGTTGAATTTTCCAACTACGAATCGGATTGCAGAAGTTAAAGCAAACTGTAGATTAAATCAGACAGCGTGTGGGCGGGAAATGAAAGGAGGCGAATATGACTCAACAGGTGTTAGATTCGATATTTACATTGTCTAGATTGTGGGCGGTTTGGGGCCTACACCATTTTACTTAACGGACTCCACCTCCACAGAGCGCATGTTATAAAATAATTCTAAACTGAAAATATAACAAATACACAGCACAAAATTACTCCGGCAAACCAAATGAAGATATGTGGTAATCTGCAAACTATTTTTTAAATAAATATCGTTGACCCCAACACAGAAATAAAGTGGCGAAAAAAAAGTTTTATGATGCCGGATCTAATTTATTGTATAAACAGGAGATAGAGTTATTTATACTGTAGTTTTAAAGAAATTTTGCAATGACGTTTGTATATGTGGTGTATAGGAGTATATTTATCCTTCAGTGGATTATAACTATTTTGGGGTCACATCCAAGCAATGTTCTGAATACCGTTTGGGACGGTTGGCCGACCGCCAAATGATGCATTTCAAAACAACTGAGACTATTTGTACTGCAGAGAAAGACACAAATTTCAAACAAGGTCAACGCATGACTCGGATTTAAACCACTGTATTATGAAAATTTACCAAAATGCGTTTTAGTTAAAAAGAACTACATTTCAAACCTATACAGGTCAGGATTAATTTAAAGACATTACTGCGCATATTCTTTTGTCCGACAGATTAATCTGGTGGGTTAGTACGCCGCCTTAGAGCCGAAGGGTTGCAGATACGAAATTGGTCGCTAGACGAGTCGGTTGTCTTGAACAAAGCATTTAACGGACAATGCCTGAACCCTGCGGATTAATGGGTTCTACCTAGTTGCAGGAACGTGTCTACGTAACCCAACGATCGGTTGTGTCCTTGGGCAAGGCACTTTACGGACAATGCCTGAACCCAGCGGATTATTGGGTTCTACCAAATTAAAGGAATATCTTAACCACACAACACATTGCAATAATATAGCTCCGGTAACCCGACGGTAAGTGTGAGGTGAGCTGACGATTTCCCGTGTGTTAACCACCCTTTATATAGTTTTCCCATTCAAGGGGATAAACATGAATATCCTTCTCCATTTCGAAACGACGACGGACTGGTTAAGGAGACTTTTTAGTCACCTTAACCGTTTGGCCACACAGCCGTTTTAGTTTTATAATTTTTGACTGAATTTGGACAATTCTTGCAATAAGCAAGACAATCAAATTACATGGAGGAGAGTGGTTTTGAAGATCGAGGACTCGGTAGCGCCCCATGTGGTGTAATGACCTAAGAGATGACGTCAGAGCACATAACACACAACAAAAATGAACAATCCATAGTCGTCACCAAACGCCAGGAAAATGGCCATAGGTGACCAGCGAACGCGAGCAGAATAAATAGCGGTAACAGTAGAAAAACGGGAACAGTACAAGCCTAAAATCGCCCTTAAGGGCAAGTGAAAAGTGGAAGCCATGCGGAAAACTGCACACATTCGACGGAAATCTCGGTAGAAAGTTGCTCGGCGTGGATTTTCTATCCTCTGCAGCCCGCTAAGAGAACGACTTTGTACGTAAATATGTATAACGGTGATAAGTTTCAAAAACTTTCCTTGCGCCACAACAGCCAGATTCGGAAACGGAGGCTAAAATACAGGTGTGCAAATTGGAAAATTTGTAGTGGTGTTTCAGGGAAGGTCTGCATTTGCGCACCAATATATATTGAGGCGTCGTGTGAAGGGACCCCGAAAGCGATTAAACAGTGTAGTTACACCTTAAAGAATTTTACCACGCCGTGGCAAGCATCGAAAGTAGAAAATATTTTATCAAAAGCGTTTTGTCCGCGTGTAACCGAATTCAGAAATCAAATCGAGGACAAAGTTTAGTTGGCTGCAAAATGGGTTACTGACCAGGTACGCAAAAATTGACCGTTTTTACAAAAGTTTGCGTATATCTCAGAATTTTAACAGACATGGCTCGAGCTGGTAACGACGCCAAACTAGAAGGTGTTGTAAAAACGCATTGCTAGCTTCGCCCGGCGAATGCCGTCCGTTTGCTTCCGGTCAATTGTCCGGGAGCAGTTCCCACGAGGTCTTCGCTGGCCAACGCTGCTTTAGAAGGTCTTGATGATGCAGTAACTGTCCAGAGCGGCCAGAAGTATGTAAACCAACCAAAACATGACGAACATTAAACTACACACGATCTTGGAGGTTCGCGGTCCTCCCAGTTCAGCTTGAATCGATTTACATTTTCTTCGGAACATCAGTATCCCGATGGCGAAAACGGCTAAAATCGAAAATACGGTGACGGAGAACGCAAGGTTCCCGGGATCGATCCTGAACTTCTGCTCCTCGGGCGTTTTTCCGGTGACGGCCCAATAGATGGCGGCAATGGTCCAGGCGATACCGATACCGAGGAACACGTTGACCGCGTTCGAACCGGTCACATTACCGATGGAGGCATCGGCGTATTGGTCGCCAACGGCAGCTACTTTGCTGGCAAAGGTGTCTGGAAACAATTTACGAACTCATTAGGTACGTCACAGTATACATATATTCGACTGGTTGACGTTCAGTAACTCGTCAGACCGTGTTATTTTTGTTCTGGGACAAAGCACTAAGGGTAAGTTACCCAAACTTAGCAGTTTAATTTGTTAAACTAAAACTATAAAACTATAAGACTATAAGTTATACAATCCATTAAAAACTGCAAACTAAAATACTACGGCAAAACGACGGTGGGCACGAGGTAATATGACGACTGACGGTGCTTTATCGATCCTCCTGCTTTCCCAAAAAGAGAAAAACATAAGTACCCTATTTTAGGCTTTAATGTCCTATTGTTTTCACATTATTATTATTCTACACTATAACCGTTTTACTTTATATCATTATTTATTTGTTCAGGCAACTTGTCTTTTATGTGGTTTGTCATGTGTTTGCAAAAAGAATAAATAATAATTTGCTTTCTATATATATCAACCCTTAATTTGCCATTTAGCAAATATTTCATCGGATTTTAGTACGTAAGGCAAAATTGCTAAAAGTTTTAAAAGTAGAACTTATTTATTTCTGTGACGCACGTATGTGAATGCAATTACTGATAGCAATCAAATCTGAGTTCGTTCAGTCACGCAGACAGCGTCTTTAGTTTTATCAGTGAAAATCAACCATTCGCTTGCGTGCTTACCCGGTACGCTGGTACCCATGGCAACGAGCGTGACGGCAGTTACGGCGTCATTGAGGTTTACCACGCAGCCGAACGCGGAGGCAACGTCTCCGATAATCGCAGTTAGGAATCCGATCATCAGAATCGAGACGGTAAAACAGCCCCATCCGCCGAGGTACTCAGTGGGTGGTACGAAAGCAAACATCAGCTGTGAAAATACTTAGTTTTACGAGCGGAAGTGCGTTAACAGATTTTAGAGTTACAACTTGAAAAATTAACAAAGCCAATACAATACTCTTCAGAGGCGACTAAAATGGAATCAGAATTCATTCCGAAACATCTATCTTTTCACACAATTTTCTGCTTCGATTTAATAAACAGTTTAAAGTACGATTGGCTAAAACCAGCAAGCTTGAGGGTTACACAAAGACTCACCTTCCAGAAAACGGTCAAGAAATGCATCACATAATCAAAACAGGAAGGTTCAGATTCTTCTTCTTCCCCGCTTTCATCGCCTGGATTAAAAGGAGGAATTTTAATCATTTCTTTCTGTGTAAATCAATGTATAACAGGTTCAGTATACTATAGTAAAACAAAAACAGGTTCAGTATACTATGGTAAAACAAAAACAGGTTCAGTATACTATGGTAAAACAAAAACAGGTTCAGTATACTATGGTAAAACAAAAACAGGTTCAGTATACTATAGTAAAACAAAAACAGGTTCAGTATACTATGGTAAAACAAAAACAGGTTCAGTATACTATAGTAAAACAAAAACAGGTTCAGTATACTATGGTAAAACAAAAACAGGTTCAGTATACTATAGTAAAACAAAAACAGGTTCAGTATACTATGGTAAAACAATAAACTAACAATGAATAATAAACACAGAAGCATAAAAATCAAATACCTCAATTTGGGGATTAGTAACAGCAATCCGTTCACTACAGATTGTGCTTATCACACTTTTATTAACTAAAGATTGCCTCTGCCACACTTTTGGTAATCGAATACTCGCATCAGAAAAAAATCTTTGTGTGTCAATTTAAAACTTTAACTTAGATTCGGAAGCAACAAGGAATGTTGATTTACAGATCGCACCCACGGCCTTTTAATTCTACTCATTAACTAAGAAGTGGTTCGGTAATCACACCCAAGTCGGTACGTTAATGTATAGTTGTAGCAATTGCTTTACCAGATTTTCGCACCGTCGGACAACAAGACTTATGGCGACATTACATATACATTATCATATAGGCTGCCTTCTTATTAAATCCGAGAATTTTGTGGCAGGTATCAGGTATGGCTTATCAGTTATATCTACTTGAGAAATATATCTGATCGAAATTGAAATTTCCAGGGTTGTCGGCTGACGTATATTTACGTATACCATTCAAAGTGTATTCGCCATAAACCAAATCTAAAATTGTGGTTTGTTGACTTTCTTTTGAAGTAGAAATTTGTGCGGGTAGCTTAAATTCTATTTTTGGTTTCACTGTCATAGGTGGTGTTTTCTGTTTGTATACTGTTTGTATTTTAAAGCGGATTGAGTTACAGATATCTTCAACTTTGGTTTATAAGGAGCAGCAACCTAGGATATGAGTCAGAGGTGTTTGTGATGTTTTTGAACGGTTAAGCCGAAATCACCGTAACTAGATTTGTTTTGGAAAGACTGGCTGTTTTACTTTGTCGATTGCCAGACGAAACAGACTGAAAATAAGTACACACGACAATAAGAACACGTTTTTAAATAAAACTTTAAACTGGAAGGATATATACCATACCTCCATTGACAGATAAAGCCTCGGTAAATTGTTCTCTCCAAGATGAGGTACCGACAATCACAGCCAGGTTCGCTTTCTTGATGAGCTTGTCGACAGTATTCTAAAGTAACATGAAAAGTAATAAGATTATACCAGACGTACATTATAAAGTAGTTTACATTACGTAGAACTTTTTTTCCGACCGTCGGGATAAAAATGTAAATTTAAAATCAACAGGAAATAACACTGAGTTTCTTAAGTGTATAACCTTGAATAAAATAATCCAAATCACAATGTTAGGTTAAGTAACATGAACTAAGGACATTTTTATCACATTTTTACTGAATTTCAAAATAAAAAACAAAAACGGCAGTGATTGAAAAAATAACCAGAAATAAAACCTTAAACTCGTAGCTTTCTTCAATCATAACTTCTATTGATGTCTGCGCGCCGAGACGGGGTTTCCCCAGTTCCGCGATTCTCCTCGCTTCTTCTTCTTGTTCGTCCGTCTTTTTCTTCTCATCCTCTTTTCCATTGATACCGGAGTCGCTTCCAGCATCTGTTCCTACGCAGTGAAGAAGAAACTGTTATGCTAAGAAACGCATCGTAAGAGTCACCCCTCAAAGAATGTACACTTTTACTCATGTCGTAGAATTGGCTGTAGCGGTTGCTAAATGACATCAGAATTGAGAAATGGGACAATGAATTTTTCCTGAAAGGTCACAAACACACAAGTACAAACTTATACATGCAAACGTTTGGTGAGTAATATTTCATGCTCTCTTAGCAACATTACGTGTGAGTAGCATATTACATCTGATAAAGTCATTTTCATGCATTTAGTCGGGCGAAAAAATCCGAACTAAATCCTTCGGTGTCATTCCTGTGGCCTATTGAACAGCCCCAATCCTAGGTACCTTAGTTACTAGGCCATCTAATCAATACATTGACGTCATTCCGCCGGTTAATTGACCTAATTCCAAAAAGCTGTTTCGTCTGGTAGCATCATAAATGCTTTCTTTTTCCCGGTGGTTATAAAGTACAAAAGGTACAAAAGGCACTGCGATACTGCTTACCAATCCTAAAATCCCATCGATTACCAAAAGGAGATAAAAATCATCTAAGACTAATGGATCGAATGTATAACTTTTAGATATCAGTAAAAATATCTGGCACACTGGGCTGTTCTGGGACCGCGCCTATCCTCCTTGGGATATTGTACGTTTGCTTATTTATAGGTATTAAACTCGCAATTGACTGGTCACTGGGTACATTTTTAAGTGAAATGATGTATATGAAATTATTCCATCGTACGAATATTTCAAACCACCCGTATTACTCGTTTCTGAAACGCTATTAGGCCTACATCTTATATAGTAACACGGACCCCTTCAGACCAGAAATGTATAACGGCCCCAATACCTGGCATATACTTACCGAGTGATTTGGACGTTGAATATGGTTCCCCGAGTTCTACTCTGAACCAGACCTTTTTGTTATATGAGTTGCTGTCCAGTAGCGGAACACAGATGTCCTTTCTGCGTTTGGTAGTTATGAAATAACTTAATTGTTTAGTCTTTTGTGGTGTTGCGTGTTGTGTAACAGAAAATGTAAGACATTATGTGAACGGAAGTTAAACGAGTAGGAAGGAGGGAGTAGAAGGTAGATCAGATTATATCGACTTACATAATGTTTCTTTTAGCCCAATTACATCTTTCAACGCCAGAAATCTGGACTGTGTCAAGTTGTCTGTGATAAGCCGAGTACTTCTGCAACTACTAGAACGCCCAACACGCATGGGAGCTGACGTAATAACTTCTGCGGTTTTTCATTTTCCTCCGAAGCCCTAATCTCATTTTCAATTTCACGTGTTTGGTGGATTAATTTTCATAAACTTAATTTAGTCCTAATTCAGTTTGTAGGCGCAAGCTGTCTTCCGGTAGTGCTGCACCGCGGTCACAAATTTGCGGCGAAGGGTCTTTGTCCTTCCTTAATACATCCCTTCCCGGTACGCAAGGTTCAAGACTGCTCTAATTTTCACGTTAATAAGTATGAAACATTATTGCGCTTGACAGAAACATGACAATAACACTCATGCTGTAAGTTACATGCTATCTTGCGGTGGATTACACAACGGTCTTTAAACATCAACAGTGACGGTCAAACCTGAATCTTTGTCTGAGTAGAACTTGGGCTGGGAAAGCTCGACAAAAAAGCTTTTATTTTTTTCGTATTCTTCGTCGTCGACTATCGGTACGCTGATGTGTTTTCTGCGGTCGGGAGCGTATAACCGTGTTAAGTAAGTGTGGGTCATAGGCACTGCCAGGACGTGCGCTCCCCAGAAACGAAATGTAATAAGATACGAGAAAGATTTATTCAAATACCCAAGGGAAGTATGAAAGAAAGAAAAATAAAAGATGAAAATTAAAGATTTCTTTGAAATTCTACTAAGTTGTAAAATGAATAATAGTTAACATTAATTTAATACAAAACAACATCATTCAAAATTGTACAATTATGTCAATGTTTTCAATCAGAACTACGACGGCTTTCTGCTTTGTTTCAAGATACCAGTGCAAGAATATATCATTATGGATTTTCAAACACGGCACATGCTAATGCCGGTATATAAAATCGAACTTATTTAACATTTAAAAGAATACGGAATCGGTAATTTTTATATAAAATCGAACTTATTTAACATTGGAAAGAATACGGAATCGGTAATTTTTATATAAAATTGAACTTATTTAACATTGGAAAGAATACGGAATCGGTAATTTTTATATAAAATCGAACTTATTTAACATTGGAAAGAATACGGAATCGGTAATTTTTGATCAACATGCCAACGAAACGAGTAGGATACTTGATCGTTCCCGAGCAACCCCATTGATTCCACACAAGTCGATATCGACCCCACTTTAACACCAACTGAAGTTTATATTTTTTCGCTTTACAGTTTTCTCTTGTAGGTCTTTTTTTTAGAGTTTTTCCTTTACAGTTTTACCTTATAGGTCTTTTTTAAAGTTTTCCTTTATAGTTTTATCTTATAGGTCTTTTTTAGAGTTTTTCTTTACAGTTTTATCTTATACGTATTTTTTAGAGTTTTTCCTTTACAGTTTTCTTCTATAGGTCTAAATTACCGTTATTGAAATATATGCGTACGTTTTCCCGAAGAAAGAGTGCGGAAGGAAAATGTACTTGTGCACAAAGTCGTTTGTAAGAGTTTGTTCTAGATTGTTCCTTATTGAATGTGAGTTGACTTTTCCGGCTGGTTTGCTTTAATTTGTTTGGTTTAGCTGCAGTCGTTACGTGCCTTAATTGCCGAGCAATAGAAGCGGTTGAGGTAAATGGGCAAAGAGCGAATGACTTAGACGGCTGTGCTCTAACCGTTAAACTGCGAGTGTTTAACATTCTTACAACCGTTAATGCGAGAATTGCAGTCGTTTTTTTTGGGGGGGGACGATCAAACACGGCATCTTGAAACAAAGCAAGCCATTATACACAACACTGTGTGTTTGCAAGACCGCCGGCAATTAAATTGCACTACACATTACACCAATATCGATCTAAACCCAACCTGCACTGTGCGCAAAGGAATCGATCGAGTTGAGTAAGCACTCACGTGGTTTCATCATTGTCGAATTCCAGCTCTCCAATCGTGTCAATGAAGTCCTCGCCCCCTCCTTTTGCAGTGCCGTTCACGGTCTTATAGGGGACTATAATACGGCCTCGCGCACCGCTGTTTCGTTGAACTTCGATTTTAAGGACACCTACCCCCTCGCTTACCTGTGGAGAATGAAAGATATCAAGGCACTGACAGTAAAACTGTAAATTAATTGATGTTAATAGCAGCCCATAAATTTATGATTACGTAGGAGCAGTTAATTTTTCTGTCAAGTTGCCACTTATTCTCCATTAGTGCAGACCGTACTGTCAAGCTTACCACCCAAACAAGCCTTGGCCGCTAGCGGCTCAACCCGTCTAAGGTGTTGTCAGATCGCTATCCTATACGTGTGACTTGATTGTCATCATATTGGCAGCCAATGTACTTCGTTTTGCAGGCGCGTATCGCTATGTTCTCAATGGCAGTTTAATGTACAAGGCGGGAGCTTGACAAACAAGCCGTCGGCGCTCCACACTAAGCTTGTGGCGTCTTGGGGCGTCAGCTGCAAACCCGGACAACCCGCGCTGAGCCGTCACGAGAGTATTCCTTAGTTATTTTCGAACAACACGCCGGATTACCGAAATAGCGAGTCAAATCGAATTCCAATGAATGTCTATTGGATTTTAAAGGTCGACAAATACCAAAACGAAACTTTATTTTAAAGATTATTATAATAAAAATACGTCCGCAAAAGTAAATGTTAAAAGATAACATAATTGACTTTAAAGATCCTAACCTCACACAAGCAAGTATTAGGAAATTGCTTGTGTGTTAAATATAGACCACAACAAAACCGCGGCCACAAGTTCCTATTAACTCTGCTACAGGTTCGTTAGGTGCGACAGAGGTGTTCAGATTATACATCGGAAGCTCTGTAGTTTGTTGTTTGACAAATTGAATCGTAATTCACAAGACAGATCGCGGGCACAGGTCTATTTTCATCGGCATCGCAACTCAGCTGCGCTCTCGGGGGACTACTTGTATTCCAAGCAAGCACTCACATAAGTTATTCCCGGCTTACATCAAGCCATAAACCGCCCGCCTTCAATTAAAGCTAGGTAGGATATCTCGCCCTACGTCGTCTGTCCACACGACAGCTTTCAATCATTTTCAGCGCGGATTTTATATCCTCTGTCACATAGGGTAGGCAATTTAACATGAACATAGGATAGGCTTCATTTACTTTTGTCACATAGGGTGCCTACATGAATTTAGTACTCATGAATTAAATGACTGTACGAAGAGAGCGCGGATATTATATCCTCTGTCACATAGGGTGGGCAATTTAACATTAACATAGGGGTCATTTACATCTGTCACATAAGGTGACTACATGAATTTAAGTACTCGTGAATGATAATGACTGTACGAAGAGTCGAAAGATTAATTCTTCATCTGCGGTAAGCTCGTTGGATAGCGCGTGGCCACCATTCGGAGGAGTGCGTGTTCCAGACTCGGCATACAGTTTAAATTAGCGTCTCCGTACAGTACACACGGAGGAAAACACGCTTTTAGTTATTGTAAAACAATAGACGCAATGTTGGGGTACAGGTCATACGCATTATTAAATACCGCAATACACTGTATAATAGCTTTAGCACATCAATTACTGATAAGTGGTATATTGTCACCTTATCAGTTTGATGATTTAAACCGAACATGAAAGAATACCTCTTGGATAATTTGTATCAATAATAAAAAATATTAATAAGCGATAACTAGTTAAAATGTTTCTTAAAGAACTGTATCAGTAAAATCGCACCAATATGAATGGGATTGGGTATATAATTTTAATGTGTTCTTGTAGAGTTGGGTGTATAACCAGTAATGGGATTTAAAATTTTAAGAACAGGTTCTGTTTTGTATCGTACTTACTAACAGCAGGTTTCCTAAAAGGTATAACTGTAAAAAAAGCAAGAATCGGATCTGTAATTATCCCGACGTTCCAAGAACGGATTCGACCGAACCCATGCGAACCTCTTGAATCCCATCACTGGGTATATGATTTCAGTGTGGTTGTTGGTATTAAGGCACAGATGTTATGTTGTAGTTGGTGTTAAAACCATGAATTGCTGTGTATAACCCACCAAATTTAAACACATGGTGTGGCTAAAGTATTGCTTTCCAAACTTACCGTGATGCTGGGCTCGGGGAACGAGAACACACCGGCATGATCATCGTCTAATATAACCACGGTCGCAACCGCTGGCGGTTCGAGTCTCGCCACCTGCATTGAGTTGCCCTTCGTGTCGAACATGCCGTCCGCGTCGCCGGATCTGACGTTGCAAAGCTTAACCCGGAAGTACTCATCCTCTTCGAAAATGTCGTCATCCATGATAACGATATCGATGGTGCGCGTTGTCTCGCCGGGTTTGAAAACGAGCGTGTCCTCGGCGTGTACGAAATCAGACCCGGCGTTCGCGGTGCCGTCTTCCGTCTGGTAATCAACGTACAGTGTCGTGTTCAGGTCGCCGCCTGTCCGTACAACCTGTAAAAGGTAACCCCAGCTTAACAGAATAAAGTATTCATACTTTAACCCTGTGTATTGAAACATGTAAGGACCGTTGACCGTTGTCCTATGCCAATCATTGCATTACTGGAGCTACAGCAGTGCGTAATATGATTAAGACGTTGCTTCTGTTTTATTTTACCCATTTATCTACTGGGTTAAGGTGATGTTCTCTTAGGGGCTTACCCAAGAACACAACCGATTAATCCAGAGGTCGGTTTTGATCCAACCAAATATGCTATGCAGACAAATGACTAAAAATCGCATTTATTTTTTTATTTTCTACATAACTGACAAGGAAATCAATTTTGAAATATAATATAAGTACGGTAGACAGATTCCGATTGCTGGGTATTGGCTTTTTAATAAACTTGATTCAACCCAATTTCATACAAACTAAATGTCATTCAATTTAACACAATGTGACAGACAACTGAATTTGCAATTGTTTTTATTCATTATTTTACGACATCCGGGATACATCAGCCACAGGATATATGGATCAGTATCCGTAAGCCTATGAAATATGATATGGCATCTTGATTATTCAATACTCTAAATCAATACAGCCAATGTTTAGAAGCATGGTAAGTTAAAAAGAATTCGTTTTGACACATGGCATCAGTATAGCGTTCTTCCAATACATTCTCAGACTATACCGGTTTGTACTGCGTCGCCGCAAAGAGTTTATACTGAGCGAAACAAGCGGCCGAGGCCCGTGAATACCTGTAGTTGGGCGACACCGCAATTTTCCATTACTTTGTATTCGGCAGGATCAAAGTAGATTTTCGCCACGGCGTCGTCGGGGTCTTCTAACACCATGGAAAGATTGTCCGACTGCAAATAAATTAAATTGGAGTTATAAAATTCTGCGCACCAAAATATGGGTATTACAAATTTCGTTTTAGATGTGAGAGTGTGCGTGCTACTTTTGGCACAGAGCACATAGATTTGTTCTCTTTTCATTAACATAGTTGGTTAGATTTACTAGCGTGGTACGCCACTGCAGATTAAAGAATGCAACTCCTTTTTATGGGCCTTTTCTGCGAATTGATTTCGATTTTGCGAAAGCTCTCAACTCAATTTTCCCAATTTTGAATTCGTTTTTATATTGCAGTTATAATCACACCTATGGGGACGCATTCGAAAAAGCTATCGATTGATGCATTGTTCTTCGATATATCTGGATTATTTCGCATTAAAAACTTCGTCTTACGTATACGAAGCCTTTAACAAATCACTGGGATACAAATGCGCTGACCCATGTGCCGTTCCATTAATTTAATAGGCATATATTCAATATTCGCATAATTGCAAGCACAAAGCAATATAACGTGTAGCCATAGTGAAACTCATACATTCATTAAAAATGACAAAAATGACACCTATGGTTAGAGTCGGGTTAATTAAAAAATATATTCACAATTAAATCCAACTCACCGTTTTTGCTTGGTCCGGTTTTCCTTTGTTCAGAATATTTCCTGCCCCAGTCATTTTCCTCGTGGCTTGAATCCTGTAGAAAGCGCGGCTTTTTGGCTGGTTGCTCAGCGCCTCAACGCTGGCCAATCTGGCAAGTTCCGCCATGTCAGCATCAGGGTGGGTTTTCCGCAGTTCCCGCATTATGCGGACCATTGCTTTTCGGCTGCTTTCGGGGTCACCAATTAAGGGATCGGTTGCGTAAACTTGTGGGTCGGCTTGTAGGCCATTCGTACCATCTTCCAAGTTCACCATGTTGAGCATGGTGGCGCCATCGTGGTTTTCGTCTTCATCCAGCGCACTGCCTTCCGTTTCAACGATAATGTTCTGTCTCCTCGCCCTGTAGCGTTTGTACATGTACTTGTAGACCAGCAGACGGCGGTCGGCTATCCACGCCAGTACAACGAGCATCGGAAAGAATAGGAACGTAAGTACACCCTCCCATATCTCCACCACTCCGTACGAGGACACTGCTAGGATGATGTACATCCAAACATAGGCGAGGATGCTCCAGGTAGCTGTAATAAAGAACACCCGCGGATGTTTGACTTTGCGAGTCTCTCCATCTGGAATCACGTACATGCAAATAGCAATGATAATAAACAGGTTGAACGAAGCACTCCCGACAATAGTAGACGGACCGAGGTCACCGGCTCTAAATTTTTTACCAATGATTTCAATAACAGAAAGCATAATTTCCGGCGCTGACGAGCCAAGAGCCATGAGGGTTAAATTCGAAACAGTTTCATTCCAAATTCGGACTGTGGTTGTTGCCTCTTCGCCGTCTGATCTTCGGTACACAACGATTTTCTCTTTAGATGTGATCACTTCTATGGAAGCCATGAACCGATCAGCGACGATCGACACACCGAGGAAGAGGTAAATAAGCGCGACAAGGTAGACAATGGCTCGGCCCACCTGGTCCGCCACTGTTATTCTTGTGATTTCAGCGGGTGGCCACAGCGGCAGTAGAACGCCCCGTACACACTTGCGTTCATACTTAGTCTTATTCGGGTGGCACCTGTCCAGTCCGTCGTCTGCTTCGGGCAGCTGGGCGGAAGCCCCATTAGGCCGATCCAGTACAACAAAAAGCAAACAACAAAGAACACACAAACTGGGAAGACACCAACTTCTATTCCTGCTTGGCATGTTTGTAGCTGAGTTTCCAACGTGAAAATCTACCAGCGTATGGGCCGATCCTTGTTATTTTACTTTGCTCTATTGTGAATCCATTGTGGCCAGAGTTAAAGGACGACACAGACCTATATGTTGTCTACCAAGATCCCTTTAAAAGCAAAGGTTTCTAGTTAAAACAGTCAACACCAAATAAGTTATTGCAACTTATACAAAAAAGTAGTTATTATTAAATGTGCCTGTCGCAAACTTTCCCTTGCCATGCCCGCTAATCTGGGCGATTTTCCTTGGTATTTTGTACTATTAATAACGATGTAACTACATTGTTCTCTATCTATATACTGGTAGAATAGGCACCACTAAATAATTTATCTGGATTGAGATTACTACTGAATCTAAACCGCCATGGAGAACTCTGCTGTCGCCTAATCGAATTAAGGTTAAGGACGCTTAACCTTTCGAACAGATTTGTCCTTGTGGAGTGGCCGTCTGGCAAACCGGGCAGCTATCACGGTAGGTTATATGAGAACCCTCCCTTACGGTCCGAGTTTAGTTATCTAACTCTTTGGGGAGTAATCGCGTAAAACGGTCTGTCGATTTAAATTTATAAATCAATGCTTCGAAAATGCTTTATTTAAATAAAAATTTAATTTCCCAAGGATAGAATCCAATGAATGCTTATAATCGATTTGAAGGTATAACAAGTAGGCTTTACTGTTTGTGCAACGGGAAGTCTAAATCATTCTAAAATATTTCGTTAACATAGTGCCACTATTGCACGAGACGGGAACATTTCACAAATTCTGAACTTAATATTTCCCAGCGTAGTAAAACTCGACCTTTCGAAAGTATTCTCTGTACATCTGGGGTAGCAAGTGGCGGAATGGATTCCAACGCGGTAAGTCACCTCCAAGAACCTCGCCTTCTTTGTCGAATTCGACATGCGCTTTCCCGCGAGGCTGTTCCTCGTGCTACCGTAGGCTCTGGATAAGCGAATAGATCGTACTAGCAGGATCTCTTACACTGCCAGCTCGACCGGCAGGCGGGTCTGCATTTAGACACGCAGCTGTTCACCTACGTAAAGCACTGCGGGCTTTGCATAGCTGGTAAGGTCACGACGGTACAATTGGAACCAAGTAATGCGTCCTACTGCATTAACTGGTAACGTGAATCCATTCTGTATTGTAGAAGTAATAAAATCCAACATATCTAACCAAAAAACGGACAAATTCACGAGTCCGCCGTAATGACGTAAGGACAACTGGAATTTTAACGGCGCTAAATATGGAACCAAGAAGGTTCAGTGATAACAGCAGCATGCGTCGGTTATCACTCACTTCGCAATTGTAATTACCACGTCTTACTAAGATCCGGACATCTTTAATTAGCCATGGGTTGTTTTACGTCAAACCGAATATAGTTCCAATGTAACTCGCCTACTTTTTGACAGTGTGATAGCTCGATGAAATCCGAATCGCCAGGCAGTATGACCTTTCGGCCTCGTTTGTCTCAGGTCAGCTACGGACGGTAATAAATTTAAATGTAAGCGACGACAGCTAGCTTTGATACTGCTAAGCCCTGCTTGCAATTGTACACATTTCCATAGCCCATTGGGTGCACTTAGGCGCGAAAGGGGAAACGATTAGATGACCGTTAAGTTGATTATCTAGGATCTAAATTTAAACATCAGTTTTACATTCTGGTAGAACTAAACTTGGATATAGCAATACTCCTCCATAAAGGCTTCATCTAATGGACGTGAACCCTAACGCATTAGATCGTCTATTTCGGGCGCCGTGCCATTGTTAAGGGTGGAACATCAATCACACGTTATAACAGCGGTATCACGCAAACACGTCTACGGGATTGATAAATAATAAATGCCCGGTGTCGGCAGTATCCAGACGCTCATTTTCCACGTTTGCGGCCTAGATAGGTTCTCATAACGCCACGATAGGCCGCGTTGCAATAATAAACCATAATTTTTCTCTCAAATGCAACAGATTGTATCTCTTAAACTAGTTATAAAAGTCTACGACCTTGTGCTAAGCACAATACGACTGCGGTTTTGTGGAAACAACATTCATACACATACAGGTTGTACGGAAGGCCGTTGCAGCCAAAACAGATTGCAAATCTGAATCACTTTTAAATAACAACGCACAGGGGCAGCTTGCGTCTTCATTACTGAAAAACAAATGACTAACTCTAACGACAAAGACTGTTTAATTAGTAAATAAATTGACTGTCGTTTAATTGTCGGTAGTAATTGGAAACTCAATGCTTTACGAGAACAAAGCATGAATTTTGACTGTAACAAAAATATTGGTTCGCAAGAAAAACAAAACGATAAGGTATTAGTTTAGTTTAGTTAAAAGTTTTCGCCCCTTTACCACATTAAAGAATAATGTCATAATTATTTTAAGGTGGCAGGATAAAACGGCAAAAGTACAATAAAACGGCAAAACTACAGTAGATAACCTGTGCACATTCTGTGCTGATCGGTCACCTTTAGTGGCGTTTCACGACTTTCAGCCAGACCATAACAATCTATTTAAGTACGAAGTCATAATAGAGAGCAGCCATACAATTCAGCTATCTATCTGTCTTTCCCGTCATAGTCTTGTTTCGAATACCTCAGCTGAAAAAGCTTACGTAACCTGGCTCGAGCAACATAATAGGTTCACGGCTTTGTACGAGCTAGCCCGGGACGTGCGGTCATCATTGAAAGAATAAATCTTTCAGCGACATTGCATAATGAACGTAGCTACAGCGCTTTCCATTGACGCAATAGGTCGGTGGGCGAAATAAACAACGCGGTATTCTCGAAACGCCGATGAGTAAACGGCAAGGTGTTGTATAGCGAAAATCGATAAACGAAGGATAATCTCACAGTATAGACGACGCACGCACGTGAAGAGTGCTTGAAAAACATATACCTAGATTACGTATCGCCACTCGACCTGAACTAATTGCATTAAAGTAAAATAAACGCGGTATTTGACCCAAAATGACTGTGAATCGCAGAGTACAAACCAAAGCACGAATAAGAGATGGAATTTCAAACCTGCGGTTGTTTTGAAGCATTCCCGCTATCATCTGAATGCGCCACACCATTAGGCAGTTGCCTCGTCTCGGTTTAGGTTGAGTGGCCGACTATAAACAAGGTTCGAAATTGATTTGCGTGATCGAGCGCGCGTATTTGAGGGAACATGACGTACGTGATAGCGTGCTTGACACGTCGCTACTCCGAAAACAAGAAAAATATTCATTGCCGCAGCCTTCCAAGTCGTAAATTTTAATTCATATCCCGAGACCTCCCAGAACGGTGTAAACGTCGGGGTAGACACAACCTTAGCGACTTAGGCGAAACATTGCCAAACCGTGTCCAAACAACCTTTATATTTTACCTCAAAACTAAAAGCTCAAGGCCGTAAAGTGCG
Source organism: Ciona savignyi (assembly GCA_000149265.1). NCBI lineage: Eukaryota > Metazoa > Chordata > Ascidiacea > Phlebobranchia > Cionidae > Ciona > Ciona savignyi. The sequence goes on along the minus strand of CH000017.1, from coordinate 194,858 downwards.
CAAAAACTTTCCCACAGCATTTAATATTCTCAGTAGCTGGGGCATTGAAAACTAGCAGACCGGCCAGAGTAAGACAAGCACTTCGCGGTCAAGGTTAACGGCTATAGGAGCGTCGGTAGATCGGAATAATAGCCTTGACAAGAGGCGAAGTTTAATCATACGTCCCGACGAATGGATCCGGCGCAAATGCTATGGTAGAATCCACCCCCATGTTGACATTACCTGACGTACTATAATAGGAGCGCGCACAAAGTCGCTATTTAAACAAGGTAAATTGTTGGCGAACATTTGCGATTATACTCTAATACGACGCTAAATTGCCCAGGGCCAGACGTTTTCAGACAAGAAAACGACGCAAGAAAGCAGGCACATAAATTACTGCAACTGTAATATCACTATTTCTTCGTGTGCACTTGTAATGCATGTGAGGATATACTGAAGTTATTACTGGTACGATCTATATCTATACTAATGCCGATGAAAGGTATTCCCGCCAATGCGACTGCAGTTATTTAGAAATATATTCACGCAAAGCTATACTAAGTTCATGCATTACACTTAGATCTAAATTGCGTTGAATTTAATGTGTATCCTTCTTATTATTCTTGCGTACTGTCTAAGAATTGTTTTTTTTTCCGGACTGGAAGTCTGAAACCAATGGGCTGCTAACGGGCGCACGCACGAACCAGCTCAAATAACGTTATCGCATCTCCGAACGATCTCCAAGCTACGTTTTACGCAAAGCAGAGAGGCAATCACGCACAGACGCCCCATTCTCAACGAGCCGTAAAGCACACTTGACAATAACGCTTCATTTTAACCGGTCCTCTCCGAGAAAAGAGACAGAGTGCGCAGGTTAGTTCTACCGTAAATTCAAACCAACGATTCGCCTTGTGATCACGGCAAGCAATACGATACCAGGTTGCATATGCATTGCCTTGTGATCACTACATGTAAAATTAAGAATGCACTAGAAATATATAACTATTTTACCTTTGTTTATCGATACAATGTAATGAACGGCTGTATCACACAGAATTGCCACCAGCGTTTACCGGGCTTTATAGTATTAACAATTTGCTTAATTTTTAGTATAAGTATAGATGTTCACTTTAACTTTATATATCTTCTATAGAAGGAGCTCGACCGACAGCTATGTTTCCGTTTGTTCAACACGTCATACGGACAATGCCTTGCTCTAGTAGCTTTGGAATGTTATCTTGAGGAACCAGACGCTTCAATCCACATATCCAATTTCTCTTAACGGCTGGTAAAACGTGCTAAAATACGGCTGGACTACAATGCCACCTTAACTTCTAATCGCTGGGCACCATGGAATTTCAAAAAGCACCTGAGAAGCAAAGTCCTTTAAGATAATGTTATCCCTTATAATTAGCCTGTTGAACCGAACAAGACTGAGCACGCATTGGTCGCTACGGACGACGCTTTACGTCACTGCAGAGAACAATTAAGTTGTGCTAGCCGCAGGATCGTCTTTCTTGCCCGCAACAAAAAAAGCGACGCTGCGCAAATTGAATGGAACACGAAAAGAGCCACAATCCCATAATAGACAACAATGCAAAACGTGATTAATTCGAAAAACCTAAACCGCACGCCGTTTACGGGAACGCTGCACGCCAACGTTAGCTAACCTCATCGGAAACGTGGATTGCTTTAAATCCAACCACTCTATTATGCCAACATGGGGTCATTAGGCGTTCAGACACAAGTCACCGTTAATAGTGCATCAAAGGAACGCCAATAAATACAACGTTCATTCACTTGAACCAGCAAAATAGCTTTCTAGATCACCATTTCAACTGCAGGATTTAAATCTCCGTTCAACCAGTAGCTAAAAATACAACAGCTTCACTTTCGATTTTCGATACTGCGGAAAAACTAGATGTAAATTAGACGTTGAGTGAGATTCGCCGAACGTACAACTGAAAGTTACTGATTAACCACCAGTTTACGCAACGATTACGTCGAATTCGAGGGTTTACTCTCAAGATTACAATCACTATACAGAATCGACACCGAACGGGCGAACAAGACATTGCAAGGAAGTGACGTAAAACTTCGTTACTTGACAGGGTTTGACATCCTGACAATTAAGATTATCACTAATGTGTACAAAATTATAGGGGGATTACCAAGAAACTTTCAGCACAAGAACACAGCTTATTGTCCGAATAGTCTGATGAATTAGTGCAATACTTTTCAACCAAAAGGTTGCAGATTCGAAACTGGTCGTCAGCTAGTCGGTTGGGTTTTTGGGCAAGGTACTTAGCGGACATTACCTAAACCCAGCGGATTAATGGATTTTAATAAATTAAAGGAACGTTTGAATCGTACACAACGCACTGTAATAGCTCAGGTTACCCGACGGTTGGCGCAATGTCATTTAACGATTGCCCGTGTATTAAACTCATTGGTTTTTCCATTCACGGGGATAAAACATAAATATACTACCCTATAAAGTTTTCTTGAAATAAGTGGACAAAGCTATAAATATACTGAATTTCGCTAGCTCATGTGAATATTAGTTTTTGGTGCTAAAAATAACCCGGTGTATAAGTGTATGGGAGGCGTTTAACTATTATCATACAATCTTAGAAAGTATGTACGCGTTTCCAACTACTTCGTTTGACGAAACCTCTCCGGGCAAAATAAAGTTTTGACCAACTAACAAACTTTTGAACGGATACCAAGAAAAGCTAAAACAAGGAGACTATAGGGAAAATGCTAAAATTAAGGTTACGCAGTTAAGGCAGAAATGAGACTTAGCTTACAGTGATTTTTTTTCTAAATTTCCCTTTCTGTAGTATTACTTGGTTATCCTGCCATGTTATACGACTGTCCGGTGATTCAAAGTCTAGTTTTTCTCGTATTCTGGCTAAATTGAGGTCGCCTGAAACTGCAACTGGTAGAAGGAGGCCTGGTGACTCGTGCTAGAAGACCTAGCGTCTTGATAATGAGTACCCTGTTGGTCATCGGTAACAAAACGAACGAGGAAACTGACCCGTCTCATATCTATAGCCACTTGCCGACGACCTTTTGCGTGGTGCTGCGTCGAAGTGGGATATAAATAATTAATCGCACAAAACGAAAAAGCACGAACCCGTAAACAGTGGCTTCGCCAAGAGAGTAACTCTCAAAGTAAAAACAGCCCGCAAAGAGTTAAAACAAAAACAGAAAGAATCGATTGCGACAACGACGTATCACATGAGTCCCAAAGTATAAAACGGGTCTATATATTCTGCACAATTAAGCAACTGCAATGAAGCATGACGTTCTTTCCTGACCAGGTGTGCTGACGCTGTAAAATAAATCACTTGAAATTTAATGTAATTAACAGTGACCTAATTAAATTTTTACTCTCGCCGGCTGACCATTCCCATCAGAAACTCGTTAATACGAAAATCAAATTAACCGGTTGCCTGGCCACCAACAAATCCACGTCACGATTTTGGTTTGTAGTCGAGGTTTGGTTTAATGTGAAAAATGTTAACCAATTTTATTGTCGTTCGTTACGAGATGAAAGGCAAACAAAACTGATGCACATGGGTCGTATTAATCTCTGTGTGTGACAAACGGGCGTATATGTCCAGCAGCGAATAACATCGGATGGCCGAAAAAGTGCGCTGGACTATTGACCACACAAAGTCAAACAGAATTTTCGCGCATTATTTAAAACTGATCTGGAAACTTCTAGAAAGAAGATATTTCAACCGACCACATAGAATGCGCAACAATTAAATGATTGTTACGTAGACTACTTGGTATCATCTGATCTTATTCAAATAGAATCTTAATAATTGTTTATGTATATATAGGCCTACACGGTGCCTTTTCCCTGAACTCGCTTATCCTTGATACGGACAAAACTACGCATTGTCAATTCTGCACGGTTCCGCTTTCACAGCAGTAATGCTTATTCGTAACTTTCATCACCAATCGCCCTATCCACAGCTCTGATAACGTTGCCGCTGCGACAGTAGTCAAATTCCAACCAATTGTGGTCTTAGATTAATCGCGAATACCATTCTTCTAAATTGCTGATGCTAGAATTCTAATTAGTTTACTGTGTAGGGCTATATAGATGAGTGTCGAAATATAAACATCTTAGCGCTATTCTGTATAAACAACTAGAATTGGATGGAAGATGGTATATAATCTAGGCTTAAATCTCGCACCCGCAGATTTCTTTTGCAGTATTACGTCGACAAAATAACTCTTCTGCCCGCCTTCTTCCCTAGTTATGCATAATTCATCATAAGCTCCGTACAGGAGACTCATTTGGCGACTAAATTGTTTTACTGATTTTCGCTGGTTCCGTAACTGACTGGATTTGACAAGGAAATGGACTATAAAAACAAAGCTGCAGTATGGGAGGGACACAAGCAAATTCCAGCCACCCGCAATGGTCTTTTAGTAGGTATACAAGCAGTCCCATTAACCAACGTTCATTTCCCAATACCGCGTATTTTGTGCAGGATTTTGTTCCAAAATTCATCTTAAGCAAATATCGATTCTTGCGTGTATCACCATGAGCTAAAAGTACGTCAACGGTGATTTTGCAGACCAGTACCGCAGCCAGCGACTACACTCTACTAAATATCGATTTCTTTATAAGAGCATACTTGATTTACGAGTCAGGTACGCCATTTTCTGAAGACAATATTTTCAATAATACTACTCACTGCGGATTGAGCTTATGGTAGACCTATCCGCACATCTGTCCTTACTGTAATGACGTGGTGCAAACTCTGAATATATAGGCTATAGGTTGTAGATAATAATACAAGCCAATACCAGAACACGTATATATGAGCCCACTTGTGTTACTGATTCTGTCAAAATTTCAAATGAACAGTATATAATTTCGCACTGTGCTAAACGATTCATGCAAAAGCCTAAAGCAAGCCTGTTGGACCATTTTGAATTAAATGGCCTTTGACCGCAATATAGTGCTTTACTTATAACGTATCACTAATCGATCGCACACCACTTCAGATCCAGTGTCTCCCCTTAAATACGTTTTACATGTATTAATATTTACGGGGATATTGGGCACTCTACAGCGTGGGATCAATACTTGCATAATCAGCAATAAAGCAAGGGGATTAGAGAGTGCTGTTGGTGCATCGATTAAACCCTGATTTAATGTGGGCGAATATATCTTACACTCTTATATCATATCGTCCCTGAATGCCATGAAAATAGGTGACAGGTTTTTGTACCATTTGGCCGATTGAAATAGCTGGCAGTTTTCTGTTTTGGGCGAAGCATGCTAGACAAAGCGGGAAAGCAGAGTTATAGTTGCAACGGCCCAACATATTCGGTAAGGCGAATTGGCGGACTCGTCGAAACCCTTTTAATAATGTCATTCACTTGCCCCTTCTCAACTTTCCTCTTTTTTAAAAAAAAATGAGAGCCTACGGTAATAAACTACAATCTTGCAATGGTATCGTGTTAGGCGTTTTTGCCGTTCGTTGTTATAATGAAAAATAGCGGTGGTCATTTCAAATCTGTGCTTACAGATAATCTTATGTACTCCTCCCACATATAACTCAGTCGGTTCGAACGTCTGCTTAGTCGGTTACATCCTTCAGCAAGGCACTTAGCGAGCTCCGCTAGAACCCAGTAAAGTGACGGACTCTACTTAAACGATACGGATATGTAATTATATTTATAAACCTTATACAACTGCATTAACTTCGGTAACCCACTGGTCCACAAGGGTAGTCTGATGCTGATGATTGCCACTGGGGTTACCCCTTTTTTTGTTTTACGGGTATAAAACATTTTATTCACACTACCAATTCTAAAGCCGAACTTGCTTGAAATAATAGTTAAAAGATAGGATAGTGGCGAGCCTACCGTGAGTACGAAACCAAGCCGGTAAAATAAGTATCTTACCAGCGGTTAGAGGACTGTAGTTACTTCGTAGGAGCTATTACAATCTATCGCAACTTCAGCTAAATACCTTGCACAAAGACACAAGCGACAATAAAAACGTATTAATGGCTACAACTCGTATGACTAAATTGCTACGGCCAACCGTATTACAATCGCTGTAAATGACGTGCTTTGCATAATATTTTTAAGATTTATAGTTGTGATAAGTGATACACCTTAGGCTGAGATGTTAAGAAAGATAAGACAGAGTTTGGTTAATAAAGGTGTTTATCGAGTACAGACTGACATTTTCAGCCACAGTTGCTTACTTGCCAAGTGAACCCTTACGTTCAAATGACAGATCAAACATAAACTAGGTGAAACGGACCTACTACATGTGGATTACCATTGGTGTTTTCACGACACATGCTCCACATATTAGAGTATACAATGATTACATACACCGACGGGTCGAACCGTTCCTAGATTAATTTGTCGCCAAAAACATTTGTTGGATAAAGCGGAAATGTGCTTATTAAACCTTACCACAAACATGTGCCATTTTCCATGCAAATGTGAATTTCTTGTAAGTCACTAATTAAAACTGAAGCTAGAAAATTGTATTGAGTACATAGAGAAACAATTCGGCGTGTAACTACAAATACCCGTCTAAAGAATACTGGTAAATAAAGTAAAAGAGTTTCTAGTTTCAGATCTCAGTATAAGAAGTGTTTCTATTTTGTTCACGAAAGATCGCATTTACAGTTAAATTGAAACTACGAAAATTCTAACCATAAAAACGAAAATAGGCGGACTGGTGAAAATCACTGTGCGAATATTTCATTTTCTCTCATTTACAACTTTGTTTACTTACGGATTTTCGCATTGCGGTTTGGAAATTTGGTGGAATATACACGGTGTTCGGTTGTTATATACACGAATTCCCACCATCAATTAAACATGGGTCTTCATTCAGTCCAGAATGTGGTGCTACGGCAGGTAAACTAATGGAGACAGCTTTATCGGCGCCAAACTTGAATTTAAACGCACTTTGACGAACTACCAATTAAGATTTGTCTCTACAGGAAAAAATCTCATTTGTTAAGGTGGTAAAATGTACATCTGGTCGCATTCAAATCTTAAAAAAATGAAAATCTACTTAATAAAGGGATTATTGAACGGGAACTTCTTATGTAATAGGCCTATTGAAACTAGTTCGATGCAAAAGCGATTTGGAAATCGAATTCCCTTTAATTCGGGCGCTGGAGCAGATGGGGTCGGGAGTCCAAGTGCGTCTCGTTTAAATTGAAGTTTTTATTGCATTTTCCGCCTTTGGCACACAGGGAACGGAAATTAAAAAAGAATGGAAAACGATGTCAATGGCAGTGACTTAAAATGCTGGTAAAAATGCATCGAAAAGTTGTTACAGATTTGTGTCATTTTATGTTTGAAGTTTCGGAAAGAAAGCGAGAAAAAAAGAACATTTTGAAAAATGTTGGTTCAGTTTGAAGCTTTCAAGCCACGAAGAATGCCGTCCACGTATTCGTTTCCGGCGTCGGTCGCCTTTCGCTTAAGTTCGGAAAGCTTCGCGGCGGCTTCGGAATCCGAAAGCTCGTTCCACTTCTCGCGCTTGACGGAATGCAGAAAATCCTGGACGATCCGCTGACCGCTCTGTGTATACAGTATACTGAGGTCTACCGTCCTTGATGCATTATTCATGGGTAAATGGAAAGTTTTGCGCCGTAAAGCGCCGAATTCGATGACGTTTCGCGCTCACAGCGACTTATTTATAGAAAGGAGCTATTTATACACCGTCGGCGCCGATTTTTGGCACACCGCTGAATACAACGAATGAACATCCGTGACATTTTGACAAGTTTTAACATTTGGACGGATAAGAACCAAGCTATGATACCGCGTTTGTCTAAGTCAGGGAAGTCCAACCTGCGGCCCGCCTGAGATTTTCGTGCGGCCCGCTAGTCATTTTTACTCCAAGTACTATTTTGAACTTTGAATCTTTGCCTTATTAAAGTGTATCAGTCAGCTTTTAGGGGCACTGTAAAAGTAGGCTATAGTATGGGACCAACAGGACTACAGGATTATATATAGCTATAATACTTTTTAATTGTTTCTTTATCTACCCATTTTTCTTGAAATTTAATAGCTTCTGCGGCCCATTGAATTATTTCAAGTGACAATGATACCCACTACAATAAACTGTTAGACATCCCTGGCCTAAGTGCTTAGCGATAACTAAATGTTAAATAAACCCGGGCAACTAAAGACAAATAAATAGAAAATTACGACAGTTGTTACTGATACGGATGTGGCATATTTCGATGAGACGCCATTGTCGGTTGTGAAATAAAAACGAAGCATCGACAAAAATATGTGCGAGGATTGAATAGGATAATCGTCAGTTAATCCGTTATAACAGGCGGGTTGCGTGGGCAATGGCACAATTTGTGTGAATATTACATATTATATTGATTTACATAATTTCGATTGAGTTTATACTTTAAGGCGTAAAAGGGGAGGTAAGGGAATAAATACAGGGCGAGTTTAGCCTCTCTCGCTTCCATGAGTACTAGTGCAATTAGTAGTGGGTTAGGTAGCAGTAAAAATCTGCGCATTCCCGTAAATTCAACGCCGTTAGGGTGGTTAATCGGACGATTTGAGAAGTAGTGGTGGTATATTCATGTTTATTCCCTCTGAATGGGAAAACCAGGGGAGTTAAAACACGGGTAATCGTCAGATCACCTCGCGCCCACCGTCGCATTCCAGGAGCTATTACATTGGGTTGTGTATGATTTAGATATCCCTGCAATTTTGCAGAACCTATCATCCACTGGGCTCAGACAAATGTCCGGCCTAGCACAAGGACACAACCAACGAACTATAAAGCCTTTGACTATTTCTGCACTTTGGCAGAACCCATTATTCCACTGGCATCCACTGGGGCTAGAAAATGTTCATGCCTTGCACAAGGACACAAACGACGAGCTAAGCCTTCGCCTGCAACGCACTAACCCACCAAACTATTCGGTGAGACCCATGTTTTTCAATATTCGTTGGGGCCCGTGTTTTACATATTCGGCCCGTACCGGAGATAAGACATGATTACCCTGTTCTATAACAAAAAAGAACATTTTTTTACCAATTTTACTTTTCTTCTGTCACTCCCGTCACCGTCTTCCGCATTGCCTGTGACGTATGAATCCTCCAACTCTGCCGCTTTGCGTTTGGCGGCGTTTATAACCGAACGTGGGAAGTCCACACACTCAGCGACGTGTATTCCGAAGCTGCGATCGCACGAACCTGAAAGAAAGCAATGGTTATAAATTTTAATTGGGGAAATGTGTTTTAGGTTACAAAAAAATATCAAAAACCGTGTATTTTTTTTATATAGAACTCTGAAAATGGGTTTAGGATTGCAAAAAAATCACAAACTGTGTATTTTAATTTTTTTTCATAAAACTCTGAAAATGAGTTTTGGAATGCAAAAATGATAATTACTGTGAGCACACGTATATTTCACGTCTCACAATCCGTGTAATCTGTAATGGAATCAATCGTGTAATGAAAATGTTTATAAATTTTAATTATAAAAATGAGTTTTGGATTGCAAAAAAAGATCAAAAACCGTGTATTTTATAAAATTTTATAAAACTCTGAAAATGTGTTTTGGAATGCAAAAAAGATTAAAAACCGTGTGTTTTATAAAATTTTATAAAACTCTAAAAATGTGTTTTGGATTGCAAAAAAAAACATTACTTAAGCGCACGTATATTTCACGTCTCACAATTCGTGTAATGGAATCAATCGTGTTATGGAAATGTTTATAAATTTTAATTATAAAAATGAGTTTTGGATTGCAAAAAAAGATCAAAAACCGTGTATTTTATAAAATTTTATAAAACTCTTAAAATGTGTTTTTAGAATCTTAAAATGTGTTTTAGATTTAGAATGCGAAACAGATCATTGTTGTAGCGCACGTATACTTCACGTCTCACAAACCGTGTAATGTAATCAATGTGAAAACTTTCGTCATGATGTACTTAACAAATCACGGTCATCTTTATTTTTAGTTTGTCGAGGACAGCATGTCATCAACACGGTAGTATACCGCCCGATTGCTCTTATGTGGGGGCCACCAGCTTAGTGATTAAATCACTCTTCGTTGCGAACTCTTCTTCAACGCTTTATCAGTAAATTCCATTCGTGCTGTTTTGAGCCTATTTTTAGAGTTTTGCTCATTCTATTTTTAGAATTCTATTTTTAGAGTTTTGCTCATTCTATTTTTGTTCTATTTTTAGAGTTTTGATCGGGGTTTTGCCGTCTTTTTTCTTTTTTCCAAATATAGCACGATGCGTTTTTTTTCAACAGTAGCATAAGAATTTCAGTAACGGAAATAAAAAAACGAACTTATAAAATAAACAAAATTACCAAACCGTTGCCCTATTCGAATAAACTAGACATAGTGAACAGTCAACCAAACTGAACCACAAAATGTCAAACTACACATAGAAAACGGGCAGCCAAACTAGATAAAGAGCACAGGCAGACAAACTAGAAATAGAGCACAGGCACCCAGCATAGACATAGAGCACAGAAAGTCAAACTAGACATAGAAAACAGGCAACCAAAATGGACATAGAGCACAGTCAACCAAACTAGACTTAAAGAATAGGCACCCGAACAACTAGAATAGGCATCACACTAAACATGGAGCACAGGCAGAAAAACTTGAAGTTAATAAAACATATTTCACCTCACACATGCGGTGTGGAGTTAGAAACACCAGGAACACAATAACGTTTTCTGTTATCCACATTAACGTCGTTGAGTTTAAAACTATATGAATGTGGTCATTTCTAATAATTACTTCAGTCCGACCACTGATCGTTTGACGTTTAACCAGTCGCGTATTTAGCTTCCGTAGTTCAGTGTTTCAATATTTTAGAATAAACTTGGAATTTGTTACTCTTGCGCGGTCACGGTTTTGTGTGATGTGCAACGAGCAATTTTTAACCGATAAACGGGGCAACACTAAAATGAGGGAAAGATGGAAGGAGGGATGAAGAAAAACTGCTCACAAAAATTACGAAAATTAATTTAAACCCTGCCCAAAACAATAATCTAAACCCCAGAACCAACCCTAACCCCAACCCATGTTTAAAACTAACTCTAATGTCATTATCTTCATTTTAGTGAGTTTCCCTCCTCCCCTCCTATAATTTTTCCCCTGATAAACAGACGTGGCAATGTTTTTTCGAAAACAGTCAAATCTCGTTAATATGCCACCCGTTGGGACCGAGGTATAGCATACTAACAAGAATGACATAGTAACTAGAGTTTGTAAAACGGATACAGTATAATGCACTGTAGAAGTGGTATAGTAGCTTAAGTCGCATAGAAGCGAGGTGGCAAAGTAACGAAATTTGACCGTAGATAGATTTGTAGTATTTTGACGAATGCCTGTGTCGTAACGCCGCTTGCGTTTACCCAGGGCAACACTAAAAGAAATAAAGGAGGGAAACTCCACGCTAAAACTATGGAAAGAAATTCCAACCCTGCCCTAAACACTAATCTAAACCCCAGAACTAACCTTAACACCAATCCCCACTTTAAATATAACTCTAATACCCTAATCTTTATTTTAGTGTGCAGTTTCCCGCCTTCCCCCTTTCCCTCTTTCCCTCTTTTTAGTTTTCCCCGTTTTTCCAAGCTCGAAGATATACCATGGGAGGATCGAATCCTATTATTGTACAGGAAATCCCTTTACCTGGACGCACTTGATACAACATCGTTAGACTAGTCCCGTCGTTCCCGTCCGCTGACGTCAGAGCTGTCACGTGATAATTGACGGCGGAGGGCACCTCGTCAGCGAGTGACGTCATCTCATGGAAGTGGGTGGCGAACAGGCACGCGGATTTGAGCTCTAGCGCCACGTGGCGGGAAATAGCCCATGCGAGGCCAAAACCATCATAGGTGGAGGTGCCACGCCCTGTAGAGTGGAAAATAACGAAATTAAAAAAGTTGGATGTCATTACAAAATAAACAGATAACTATGAAAAGAAAGTATAAACTTATAATTTATGGAATGTGTTTAATCACAATTGGCATTATAATTATCTTGTTATAATAAGATTAGAATGTATTGTTATTGGAATGGAAAATAACCAAATCGAAAAATTTGAATGTAATTACAGAAAGAAAAGATAACTATAAACAAGTATAAACTTTTAATTCATGGAAAATATTTAATCACAATTGGCATTATAATTATCTTGTTATAATAAGATTAGAATGTATTGTTATTAGAATGGAAAATGACAAAATCGAAAAAGTTGGATGTCATTACAAAAAACAGATAACTATGAAAAGAAAGTATAAACTTTTAATTTATGGAATATGTTTAATCACAATTGGCATTATAATTATCTTGTTATAATAAGATTAGAATGTATTGTTATTAGAATGGAAAATAACAAAATCGAAAAAGTTGGATGTCATTACAAAAAAACAGATAACTATCAAAAGAAAGTATAAACTTATAATTTATGGAATATATTTAATCACAATTGGCATTATAAATATCTTATTCAAGAATTAATTTCTGATCGGCATCTTATTAAATAATCTATGGGCTCTTTAAGATTCTTATGACGCCAGTTATGATTAAAATGTTTATCATAAATGAAAGTAATTTAACATAAAGTTTATGGTTAATGTTTTTTATTCTGCCATTCAAGTTACTTTAAGTCTTTGTTTTTATTTAAGTTACTTTACTCTTCGTTTTTATATAAGTTTCTTTACTCTTCGTTTTTATTCAAGTAACTTTACTCTTTGCTTTTTTTTAAAGTTAGTTTACTCCTTGTTTTATCCAAATTACTTCGTAAGCTCGTTTCCCAATGCACACAATTGTCAATCATTGTGGTCCATTCTGACAACTTCCGACGGGTTTACATCGACCGTGTTATGAACGGGGTTGTGCCTTTTGTCGCGATCAATGTGACCAATTCGTACGAGATCACACTGATTGACAGCACACGGTTTAACGAAGGCGACCATATACGGGCAACGCTAAAGGGAGGGAAAGCGGGAAGGAGGAAAACTGCTCACCGAAACTATGAAAATTAATTTTAACCCTTTCCTAAACACTAATCTCAATCCCAGAACTAACCCTAACTCTGGGGTAATGTTTAAAATTATCTCTAATACCCTAATTTTCATTTTAGTGTGCAGTTTTCCTCCTTCCCACCTTCCCGCTTTCCCTCCTTATAGTTTTCCTCACCATATACCGTACAATGTGCGTAGGCGGGCGTCAGAAATGTTAATTAAAACTGGCAAAAACGTGGTCTGTTAATAGAAGCGGCACAATAGGCAGATAGTCGGCCAAAATGAGTAGGTCATATTATGATTTTTTCACAGATGTTATACTTTTTGTCAGTTTTCGGAACGTGTTATTATTATATGGGGCAACACTAAAAGGAGAGTAGAGCGAAACTGTCTACTTAAATTAAGGAAATTAAGCAATCCATTTCATTACAATGGTTCGATGCCAATTTTGTTTTTACCATAACTTTAACTCGGACCTTGTACTTTATCTGGCATCAACCATGCATCACCACAGCGGTATAAACAATGCAATAAAATGGGCAACGCTGTAAGTAGGGAACGCGGGAAGGAGGGAAAGGAGGGAAACTGCAAACCAAAACTATAAAAATTAATTTTAAACCTTCCCTAAACACTAATCTCAACCCCAGAACTAACCCTAACCCTAACCCATGTTTAAAACTAACTCTAATGTCCTAATTTCATTTAAAGGTGCAGTTTCCCTTCTTTCCACCTTCCCTCCTTTTAGTTTCCCCACCATATACAGTACAATGTGCGTGGGCAGGCGTCAGAAATTCTACTCAAAATTGGCAACACCGTGGTCTGTTAATAACACGGCTCAATAGGCAGATAGTTGGCCAAAAATAGTAGGTCATATTGTGATATTTTCACACATGTTATACTTTCTGTTAGCCTTTTGGGTCGTGTTATTATATGGGGCTACACTAAATGGAGGGAAAGAGGTAAACCGTCTACTAAAATTAGGGAAATTAAGCAATCCATTTCATTACACTGGTTCGAGGGCAATTATGTTCTTTACCATAACCTCGACTCAGACCTTGTACTTTGTCTACCATCTACCATGCAGCACGTGCACAGCGGTATAAACAATGCGATAAAATTGCCAACAAAATCGTGTAGATTACGGTCCCAGTGGGATTAAAGCTACAACCCATATGGAATAGGATTGAACAATAATGTTTCATCAAGTGGATAAGGAAAGTAACACATCGGCGCTGGCAAACATATAACCTTCACATCATCTCGCGCCCACCCTTGGGTAACTATTGCGTGTTAAGATTAAGATGTTGCTGCTTTTCAAGCCAATAAGCCATCGGTTTCATAAGGCGACCACAACATGCTTAATGATACAACTTACTAAGCCAGCGCCTGGTTTCGATCCAACGACCAAGCTATGCGGATAGATAAATGAACGTAGTGGTCTGATGTTGGCATAACGCACTCGCACGACCCAACAGTCGCCTTTATTTAAGCCACAAGTAAGTGACAGGCTATGTGCGTAGATTAAAGGCCTCTGTTGCAGGATCAAATGCCTTTCGTGCTAAACTAAGACGCAACAGGCTGCGACCTTAATAAACACTACAAAGCGCCTTGCTTAAAGGAACGCAATTGCTTTCGAATTAAAAACGCGCATTTATAGAACAACAGAGCACAGTGGCTATCAGACGATGACGCTGATTGACGTATTAATAGTCGGAATTGTGTGCGACTCGCGGCCTATGGCTCTAAGGTCGCGTTAATTTGGAACTCCAATGACAGACTGGTCGACGAAGGCTTGGTGTGGTCGTGGCGCTTTAAACCTCGGTAATTGCGTTTTGTGGCTGGTTGAGCAGCCGGCGCGTGGTAATGGCGATTCTGCACACGTTGCATGGAACAATCCCGAGGGTGGGAACAAGGACGTTGAAAGACCGGCATCTGCTGTAAGGACACCGCACCAGCATTCGATACAGACCTTTTAAGATCAGTCCCTTTCCCCTCCCCCCAAAAATATTTTTCGGCATTTATTGTTTTTGAATGATGCCATTAAGCGAAATGTATTGTTCTTTAAAGGTGTATGATTCAAATGCATTAAGACTTGTTCAGTCTTGCTCGATATGCCGGCGACAATGTAGAGTGTTTTATTATCTGATAAGGTTTAGTAAATTCAAATAAACAGGTTGTATAATACTGCCAAGACGACGTGGTGTAATATGTACTGTGTTCAAACGTTTTCAGGAGTCTTAACGAACGTTGGCTGATTCCAGTAGAATTAAATATATCATAAATGGATCTCAAAACAACGATTAAAACCACACGGAAAATAATCAACCACTACGGACACAAGGTAGATTGGCAGAAAAAAACGATGCTAAGTTCGCGGATCTGACTTCTACCAGCATAATCTTCTATACTGCATGGGCCAAGTTTGAAATCCACATCATAACTAGGTCCATTGCTAAACTGTAAGTTGTGTTTAAAACGGTCACGGTAACCATTCGGCCAGAGGAATGTACATGTACTTGTATTTAAACGTCCAATGTGACACGTCAAATGCGTCGTAATCGCAACTGAATACGAACGGATACTTTTCACATCAATTATCGAACACACTGCAATACCTTCGGTAACTTGACTCTTGGAGCGATGTAAATATATTCTGATGACTACAGGTACTATAGTGCCTTCCGTGGCCCATATACACGGGCAAAACTACATCCAATCCTCTACACTTGCTATACAAGGGCAGAACTGAACCCAAGCCTTCATACATACCAAGTTCATCGACGATTATAAGCGAGTTGGCCGATGCTGATCGTAAAATCGACGAGGTTTCGAGCATTTCGGCCATGAAGGTGGATACTCCTTGAGTCTGTGTTCGACAGAATGGCGTAGTTAGGAAGTGAGAGTATTTAAGACATGACTTTTCAGTTTTAGGACTAGAGAACTTTTAGAATCGCTTTTTTTGGGGGGTGGAGACGGTATGACGTACTTAGAAAGTGGGGATATTTTACATCTAAGGCTTAAGAACTTTCAGAATCAGTCGCCCTTTTTTGGCAAGAAAAGTAAAATTTTCTTTAATGACAATAAACAATTTTTTTTGGGGGGGGGGGGGCAGTATGACATACTTAAAAAGTAGGAATATTTCAGACCTACGGCTTAAGACTTAAAAATCAGTCACCTTTTGTTAAAGACAAATATAGTTCACTTTATGGCATCTTCAAAAAACGGACAATGAATGGTATTAAGTAGGGCTGCGAAAAATTAACGGTTAACCACGGTTAACCATTTTTATGGTTAACCGTCACGTCAAATTTTAACCGTTTAACCGTTTTTTAACTTACTCTACCGCCCACATTTAATTGGGCGTAATTGCGTTTTAATAATCTTCAAATATACATAACTCCATTCACATGTTGATTGTTTCATTATTACGTAATATAAGCAACCATTCACACGTCGATTGTTTGATTGTCAACGTAATATACGCACCATTCACACGTCGATTGTTTGATTGTCAACGTAATATAAGCAACCATTCAGACGCTGATTGTTTGATTTTTAACTCAATATTACGCATTACAATCAAAGTTATACTATGTGTCTTAAGGTGACGTTTAAAAACTATAAAGTAACGCATAAATAAGACCCGATAATGCGTTATTTTTTTGCTGCCCTTTACGGCTGCCTGAACTTTTTTTGCCAAAAACGGTGCCGATTTGATGGTAGTTTAAAGAAAATCGGTTAACGGTTAACCGATTATTTTTACATCAGTTAACCGTTTTTTAAATTAACCGTTAATTCGCAGCCCTAGTATTAAGCAAATCATTTTTTGTGGATAAGGGACTGATTTTGTAAGGTATAACTAGTGGAAGAAGAGTTGTGATTCCGCCATCATTAGGTTGATGGTTCGGCGCGCTAAGAATTAGAGACAGAGGAATATTCTTTAAAAAGTAACGCACATGACACCACTTTTTTTGAGGCGACACGCGATTTTTTCGACACAACAGCCAATGATGAACACAACTGTGGTCTGTGTCTATTTTGCACAATAATTGATTTATAATATCTATATATTAAAGACGAAACTCATAATCTGAAACCCTACAAACAAACGTTGGGACACCTCACTATTTTCGAGGTGACACAACACTTTTTAGAGCATAGTCCTATTGAACAATTAACCAATTTGCCGTCGGAGTAGAGCAACATAAAGTACAGAATCGAAAATAAACAGTCAAAAAAGTCATGAAATAAGTCAGATATCACGAAACGTAGAATAAATACGATAAAAAAGTAAGATAAGTCAAGAAATGAGTCAAATATTACGAAGCCTACAGTAAAGTACGATAAAAAAAGTAAGATAAGTCAAGAAATGAGTCAAATATTACGAAACCTACAGTAAAGTACGATAAAAAAGTAAGATAAGTCAAGAAATAAGTCAATAAACAAGTCAGGTTACTGGCAAGTTACCTGGCAATCTCCGGCTCCAACTCTGGCAAGTATTGCGTCCACCAAGGTAACGGTGACGCTGTCGCACGGCACGAAACATCCGATCTGAGCCATCAGCACAGCGACGCCCACTTGACGTATGTAGGTCGATTTGCCGCCCATGTTTGGCCCTGTGGTTTTATTGGAATGTTGTGTAATTTGCCTTGAAATTTAGCCCATTCGTAGCGCGTCTGACTGTTAACTTATAGGCTGTGGGATCTAAACCAGCCGCGAACAGAACTAGGAAAAAAGTGAACATAAAAAATATTTCTAAACTTTAAAGTACGGCGGATTCTATCATGTTATAGTAAAACGCACAACGTTGCCTCTGTATTCACAACACTGTAATTCCCGTCAACCCGATTTCGGGATCGTGATAAGATATAGATTACCATTCGTCGTACGGTCGTGTGGAATGGTTAACGCGACCAATAGATAAGATTACCATTCGTTTTCTACTACAACCCATTCGTTATGTTTGAGGAAGGGAGCTAGTGTTCTGCCACAATCAAAAACGTATAAAGCCAATGATCATTCACTGATGAAACATTAAATTCAGTATTCAAATGTTGTGACGGTTTATGTAGCTACTAGCTTCTTATATTGTCTGTATGTTATTTTTCTCAAAGCATCTTTCTCATAGCATTACCCTTGGACATATTTTCTTGCTCATAAGCATCTAATAGTAATGGACATAATTTCGTTACCTGACCAGCCTTCCTTCTTAGCCATTTACAGTAGTCTAAACAATTCCGTCGTGGGTGGAATTCAAACCCATAACCTTTGGCTCACGCTATGTAAATCATCCAGTAGGCACACAAACCGGTAAGATTAACAAAATCGACAATTTACCTGTCACAATAATAAAGTTATGCTCTTCTTTTTTGAGCAAAACATCGTTTGCTATAAACGAAACATCGTCCTGCCTTTCAACGCACGGATGCCGGCATTGATCCAGTTTGATCAGGTTGGAACCGGTTCCAAGCGGCTGGAGTTTTGGTCGCACGTAAGTGGTGGGAGCAGTGACTGCCGCCTGGATAGAATAGGATATTCATGTTTATCCCGTGAATGGGGAAACCAAGGAGGTTAACACACAGGCAATTGTCAGATCACCTCGCGCCCACGGTCGGGTTACCGGAGCTAATGCAGCGTGTTGTATATGATAGACATGTTCCCTTGGTAGAACCCATTAATCCGCTGGGTTCAGGCATTGTCACACAACCGACTAGTTAGCGACCAGTTTCGCACCTGCAACCTTTCTATTAAGGGATAGGATAGGATATGATATTCATGTTTATCCCCGTGAAACCAAGGGGGTTAACACACGGGCAATTGTCAGATCACCTCCCGCCAACCGTCGGGTTACTGGAGCTATTTCAGTGTGTTATGTATGATTCACATGTTCCTTCAATTTGGTAGAAACCATTAATCCGCTGGCTTCAGGCAATGTCCGTTAAGTGACACACCTCACACAACTCACTAGCTAGCGACCAGTTTCGCACATGCAACCCTTTGGCTAAAAGCCGACGCAATAAACTCCCAGACTAACCGACCGGACAAAATTTCTGTTAATGAACATGGGTAATAATTCAATGTACACGAATCTACCTATGATACCACAGTTAATATTAATGATGTTGCTTATAAGTTACAAGCATTTATTTTTTGGCACCAGGATAGGATTAGATACGCAATGGGTTTTACAAGGATAACCATTTTTCATTTAAAATGTTTAACTAATATGTGCTCTTCGTTTTTATTCAACTAACCAATGTAAACTACTCTTTTTATTTTTTTATGGGAACAAGTTTGAACCCATGATGGGCACGCCAGTAAGACCGTTCTTCTATAGAATTGCCATATGTATCGGTCGCGGTAACCATTCGGACACACGAACGTACAAACCTGCGCAAAGGAGAGAAGAACATCCAACTTTGCAAGTACATCGCCCAGTGTATGCATTGGTTCGGCGTACCCACACGCTATCGACATTATCTCAGTGACCACAGCGTCTTGCTGCGCCTCGTAGGAAGCTCGGAGGTCTTGGTAACTATCGCTTAGTTGCTGCAAATGCGAGTTGATGAACCTGGTGACGAATGAGGGCAGGTGAACGCGGGATTGCGGGCGGTCGCTAATTACAAGGTTAAGGCTTTTTTAAAGAATGTTGGTATTGTGAAAACTAAAAGAAGGGAAAGCAAGAAGGAGGGAAACTGCACACTTAAATGAAGATTAGGGAATTAGAGTCAGTTTTAAATATGGGGTTCTGAGGTTAAGATTAGTGTTTGGGGCAGGGTTGGAATTAGTTTTCATAGTTTAAGTAAGCAGTTTTCCTCCTTCCCTCCTTCCCGCTTTCCCTCTTTTTAGTGTTGCTAACACTGTGTATGCTGATTGGCGCTATCTTACGGGCAATCGTCATAATATCTAACGCCCAACAGTAAAACAACGGGCCAATAAACCAAGGCACTAAGCTTTGGTATAGTTATATATCTTCTTGCTTATATAATAACTTGTAAAATGCGCGAATTTCAATTATAACGTAACAAGAAAGTTTTTAACCCGTGTTTTTAACAAAATAGGAAGAAGCTAAAGGACGTATGAATCAGTTTTTATTCGATTTTACTACTAAAAGACGAAGAAACAAAAGGGAAAAAACGTGCTGTAATAAACGCGAATTCCACAATTGCTCTTGCTTACAACGATTATTGATTTGTGCAGAAAAATGCTCGGAAATAACGTTTATAAAAAACAAAACCGCTTAAAATCTACCTGACCCCCGCCTTGTTAGTATCAAGGGTGGTGAATCTCTTGTTCTGTCTGAGCGCCTTTTCCTCCTTACAGGTGACACGGAACACGTAGCCAAATTGGGGGGCAAGTTCAAGCTGTAAATGTGGGGCTGGGTATTATTGTAGAGTATGGCATTTAAGAACAACACATTGGAATGGGTACATTAGGTATAGATAGAGTAACTTTTAGTTGAAATGGTGTAGGGGTTGTTTAGAATATGGCTGTTCGGCTGTTTTGTTTAGAATATGGCTGTTTTGCTGTATGGCTGTTTTGTTTAAATAATGTTGAGTCCGCTGTATACTGGGAACAACAGTAGCTGGGGGGAGGAGTGTGTTAACGGGGGTAACATCGGTATGTATTACTTATTAATTAGACAATTGATGGAGGTTGTGTATTACTAGTGTCCAGTATTTAATATATTTTAAATTTGCACAAGTATTTTAAATCCACTTATATACAGTGACTTATGTGTATAAATAAAACAGAACATATTAATTATATACAACACACTGTAATAGCTCTGGTAACTCGACAGTGTGCACCATATAATTTGATAGACATCATGTCTTAGAAACGCTTCTACGTTTTTGTAATCCAAACGTAATAAAACGTGAATGGCTTATACTTATTCATGAATAAACTGCTTGCTTAAAACACAAAACATGGCCAGATCAGCTTCAGACTACCATGCAAAACAACAGTTAAATCTTCATATTAACAGATATAGTCTAACCGATTAGCTTTGTGGGTTAGTGTTTGACCTTTAGTTCAAAGGTTGCATATTCGAAACTGGCCACTAGCGTAGCTAGTAGGTTGTGTCTCTGGTCAAGACACTAAGCAGACATTGCCTGAACCCAGTGGAATAATGGGTTATACCAAAATGAAGGAGCGTCTCAATCATACACAACACACACTGGTAACCCAACGGCTGTGAGGTGATCTGACAATCACCCATGTGTTAACCCCCATTGCTCTTCCCATTCACGGGGATAAATAAGAATATCCTATTCCTATCATATTTTGCACCTTAATAGTTTTCCCCTTTTCCAGTTTAAGTTGAGTTGCAGCATCAGTGAAAGCTTCTTCCATCTCTTCCTCAACTTCAGTCATCTTGGATCGCAAGCGCTGGAGCTCAGGATCAAAATCACACTTCACCATGTATTCGTGCCTTTCCACCTGTGCAGGGGGGAAATATGCAATCGGCTGAATAGCTTGGTGGGTTGGTGCTTGGGCTTTCAGCCGAAAGGCTACAAGATTGGAAAGTGGTCATGAGCTAGTTGTGTCCTTGAGCAAGACACTTGGTGGTCATTGTTTGTTAAATAATGGGTTCTACCGAAACTGTAGGAAAGTCTCAATAATATACAACACACTGCAAAATTTTGAAAAACCGACGGTGGACCCACAGTAATCTGACAAATTCACTTGTAAAAACGCAACATGCATTTTTCTATTCACACAGAAAAAACTTATACATATCCTGCGCTAGTTTATTGTTTGTTTCTTTGTTGACAATAAGAAATATTTAATATTTTTACTACAGCAAACAAACACAAAAAAACAGGGCAGCAAGAGTCATGTGATTATAATAACGTAAAAATACCCAAAATATCAATATTAGGTCAATCCAACTCCTCAAACCCATCCTACCATCTTAAAATCAAGAGTCGAGTCCAACATTTCTGTAAACTTCTCAAAGTCCAGTAGTAGTTGACGTATTGGAGCAATAAACATTTCCCTCAGAAGGTTGTAGTTGCTTTCCAATTCCTCTGCATGTTTCTCCATGCTTTCGCATATGTATGGGAGTTGCTTAATTGCCTGAGGGTTTGTGCAATATTAGTTTGTATAAAACACAAAGCAAAAAGTGTTGATAAACGAGATGGCAAAGACCAATAAGCATGTTTGTTTATAGGTTGCAGATTTGAAACTGGTCGGTAGCTACTTAATTGTGTCCTTGGGCAAGGCACATGCATGAATATCCTACATGTAAATGTAAGATTTATCGTTCCCGTTATAGTATATATGCTATGTCGATGCCACAAGGAATTATATTATGACCCAATATTTTATTTCCTTTTTCTCACACCAAGTCAAAGCCCAAAAACCTCTGAGTTAAACCTGGAAAACCTAGTCTAGTCAAACCCAGTTGTTCCCGAAATCTAGTCAAAGCATTAAAGTTAATAATAAAGTTCGCTGTATTAAGATACAAAAAAAGCAATCAGGTTTGTGTGTGAGGTTGTCCTTACAAGGTATTTAATGCCATGATGTTAGTGTTGTATGCAAATGTAAGATTTATCCTCACCCTTATTGTATATATTATATGTCGATGGCACAAGGGATTATGGTGCACTATCTTATTTCCTTTTTCCCGAAACCTAGTCAAAGTAGCCCGAAACCTAGTTTTATATTATTTTTCCCCACACCTAGTCAAAGCGTTACAGTAAATAAGAAAGTTTGCCGTATTGAGATACAAAATTAATGAATCAATCAAGTTAATTGTCACCTGATAAACACGATAAGAGTCCTGCAATGATGCTTTCTTGCGATGGAACTTTTTCGAGAGTCTGCAATGAGAGGGAGAATTTTACAAAAGTCTACTAAATACGATGTAAAATGCTCTGTAAAATGTAAAAAAAATTAAAAAGTCTTTTTTTTATTACAAAAATCTTTAAAAATCTTTATAAATCATCATATTTATATATCAAGGGAAACATCAATTATCATTAAGGTAGAAATTAGCAACAAGTCTGCCAAATACATGATATAAAACGCAATGTCTTTTTTATTACAAAATTTTTTTTCAAAAGTATTTCTAAATCAAGGGGGAATAGCAAAAATTATAAAGGTAGGAACAGGCTATTGTTTACTTTATATTTTCAATGCTGGCGCCATTTGGTAATAAAATATTGCGGCAAATTTGTTATGAAGGAAAAATAAAAAAGGATTAAAAACCATTTAAAATACAAAATTGTTATATTTTGCTTTTAATTTTTTGCTTTTAATACAAAATAGTGATATTTTGCACTGTATATAAAAAGTATACAGTGTGCAGTGCTCTACTTTATTTATACAAAGAAAAGGAATTGTTTTGAGCTAAAAGAATAATTGTAAAGCACTTTAAGGGCATTGCCTGTCCAGTAAAAACTATCAAAAATACAATGTACTGCAATAGATCTGGCAGGAAGATTATGTCCTGTGTCGATGTTTCACAAAAAAATGAAATTAAAAAACTTACTGTTAATCATCAAAAAGGTTGCAGGTTTAAAACTGGTCGCTAGTTACCTGATTGTGTCCTTGGGCAAGGCACTTAACAAACATTGCCTGAACCCACCGGATTAATGTGTTCTACCAAATTGAAGGAATGTTTGTATCATACACAACAAACTGCAATAGCTCCGGTAACCCGGTGATGGGCGCAAGTTGATCTGACGATTGCCTGTGTGTTAACCCCCTTGGTTTTTCCATTCACGGGGATAAACCTAAATATCCTATTTTATCCAAAACCAACCTGTCAAAGTCGGGAAGCTTTTTCAAATGTTCATCCGCAAGAGATCTTCTGAGCTCTGAAATTTCAACAAACGCTTCTACAACGCTCAGTCTCTCTTCCAAGTGGTTCACATCTATTAGCGGCTGCTTAATCCATCGGGTTAGTAGCCGCTGGCCCTGTAGAATTTCAGTCTTAATTTGGGTGTGTGTTGTGGTTTCTAATGAGAAGTTTTTATGTTTTGCTATGGAACCAAAGAGGTTTTTGGTAGATTATGCATATTGGTTTGATTATGTTATAAAATTTAATTAATATTATCATATTTTTATGACAATGCAGTGACACAAAGCATGATTAGATTAACCATTTTCTAATTTAACACCAACCCACCCATTGGTGAAAGGAGTGAATTATCAGGGCCAAAAATGCAAGCGAATAACCGTGCAAGTCAAAATTTACTCTTACATATGAAAAACTAATTAATGCTTACCGCGACCGTTTTCAATTTAACTAGAGTATAACCTTTTTATTAAACACATGGAGAGTCAGATTACTGGAGTCTATAATACTTACAGCAGCATCATAATGTAAGATTGTTATAATACCAAATTTAAACAGTTGTTAACGTCTTACAAACTACAGTTGCGAGCCGTGTTTACTCTCGTTACTCCTTGGGCAGTGTAGTTCGCACCTGAACCTAGTGGATTATCGTCTTCTACTAAAAATGAAACCATTCTCATTTTCAACGCCCTGTAGTAGCTTCTGTAACTAAACAATGGGTGCAAGGTATTCCACAATAAATCTATTCCGAGAAAAATCTGACTATGAACTGTGTGTAAATACTCTACATCATAATTTCAAGATAAATTGATGATTTCCTGTGTGATAATTGCCCCCTTGCATTTTACCAGTGACACGCATTAAACAAAACTTTTGTTTATTATTAAAAGTGTACGAAATCAGTACTCGTAATTATATTTTCGCGATTTTGTTACATTTTGTAATTCGCAAACATTAAACGGTTCGCTAATAGCGATTAGCGATCCATTAATTCAAACCCTGAAAAGTATACTAACCTACATATACTAAATGGAAAAGGTACAAAACCGGGCACCTGAACTGTTTGGCAGTTGTTTAGCACTCCATAAAGAGAATCGACCGGCTTAGAGTGTTGCACAATTCCTTGCGTGCTTCGCTCCGGGAACAAGTTGAGTGCGGAATAGGCAGCACTGTCCAACTTCATAAACTGGGAGAGATCGAACTTCCGAATGCGGAATTCTCCGAAATTCTCATCCTTGCTCAAGAGCTCCAGGTAGTGGATGAGTGAAGAGAGAGAGGATGCTGCAAGGGGATGATCGGATGTCCATGATGCTCCAACAGGGACTTCATCTTGATCGGACTTTCTGGGAGTGGGATAAAAATAGTAGGCAACAGTAGATAGTTTTTAGTTTGTTTGTTTAGTATTCAATAGCAGCAAATAGAACTAATCATGACACAGAAACAGGGAAAGACGCAAAATGAGAAGATATTAACCCTTTAATTGCCGGCTGTTTTTAGGGTCATTTTTTGGCTAAGTCACCTTAGGTAAGAAGCTTCTGTACAAAAAACTATAGTTGTAAGCAGGTA
Organism: Ciona savignyi; assembly: GCA_000149265.1. NCBI lineage: Eukaryota > Metazoa > Chordata > Ascidiacea > Phlebobranchia > Cionidae > Ciona > Ciona savignyi. The sequence continues at coordinate 169,459 of CH000017.1, read as the reverse complement.
TGGGATAAAAACAGTAGGTAACAGCTAACTGTACATCTATTCAGTAACAGCAAATAAAAAACAATGACACAAAAACAGGAAAAAACGGCAAAAGGAAGAGTCATTAAAACACATCATTAAAAAAAGGACATAAATATTAAATATAGTGGACGCAGCCATATAATTAAAAAGCAAAAAGCGGTTGGAATGATGGTCATTTTTAGGAATGCGCAAAAATATTTTTTAAAGAATTAAATGTTTTTTTTTAATTTCCAGAAAAGTACATGCAACCCTAAAACAGTCTCTTGTATGGTACTCACTTCTTCTTAGTCTTTAGCAATCGTTTGAGGTCCTGATCGATGTTTTTCATGCTGAAATCTGACTTTGGTCTTTCTGTGATCAAGACTCGGCTTCGTTTAATAACTTCTGTGAGTGTTGCAGCTTCATGGGTTGAATCCTGTAAAACAGAGTGGTGATGTAGGAACTAGTCCGGGCCGTTGGTCTAACGGTTAAGTGCGTCGCCTTTCAATCGAAAGGTTGCAGGTGCGAAACTGGTGGCTAGCTAGTCGGTTGTGTCCTTGGGCAAGGCACTTTACGGACATTGCCTGAACCCAGCGGATTAATGGGTTCTACCAAATTGAAGGAACGTGTCTATCATATACAACACACTGCAATAGCTCCGGTAACCCGACGATGGGCGCGAGGTGATCTGACGATTGCCCGTGTGTTAACCCCCTTGGTTTTCCCATTTACAGGGATAAAGATGAATATCCTATCCTATCCTCCTATATAAAAGATTGAAACTGAAATTCGGACAGAATTGGTGGTCTGCTTGCAGCTCAAAGGTTGTTGGGTCTAAACCAGCCGCGGCTGTTTCCTTTGTTCAGATGCAGATGTTGCCTTAACTCAAAGGAGCAATAAGTTCTACTAAAATTAAAAGAACTTCATATACAACAGGCATAGGCAAGCGTGGCTGTCCTGGTCCGTGAAGGGATTTTTACTGGCATGCAGACTGTATCAAACCATAACCAGTAGTTAAGACATTGAATACTATTCATGTAATAATCCGGCCCACCAACAACTTTATTTTCCATATGTGGCCTGCCGACTAGAGAAGTTGTTCACCCCTGATATACAACATACTGCAATAGCTAATTTAAGAAAGATTTTCTGACGATTGCCGGTGTGATAACATTCCTTGTTTTCCGATTTACCAGGATAAAACATGAATATCTTATCAATTTTATCTACTTATAACTACTGTGCAGTAGTTTCTATCATAGCCGCATAAATTAAAATTACAAATCATATTGGAGAGCTTGCCTCCCCTTTGAACAGCTGTTATAAAATTAAAAAATGCAAGGAATAGTGAAAAAAATCCAAGCCAGGATAATTTATTTACGGAATGCTGAACTACTGCCAAACAGTTTCGGTGCTAAATGTCGGCATTAAGACAATTCTCATCTCAAACAACTTACTAGTTTTTGTACAATGCATTCTTTAGGACCAAGCTGAATGATGGCGGATTCAAGGTTTGAAAAATGGTCGTTGTCCGAAAACTCTGCGTACATCAGTTCACATGATCTGCTGTCAGCGAACGCAAGTCCTACTGTACTTTGTCCACCTGTCGTAACAAAATGTGAAAAATAACGAAGACATTGTTATATTGAGATACACCACACTGTAAAAAATAGTTACTATAAACGGTACAGCAGGCACCGCTTTATATGACCACCTTGGGAACAGACCATTTTGGTCATAAAAACCTAAGTTGCCATAAACGCGCCTGAATCGATGTTGTAAGCCACATGAAGTCCAAATACCGTCAATTAACAGTGCAAGTGATGGTAAAACTAAGAGTATGTCAAATTATGTACAAGCGATGGTACAGCATAACGAAGTATTGTGTTAGTAAATCTACGTCAAAGCGATTTAACTGCTTTGTCAATAAGACCCGGTAAAGAACGCACACGTGGCATGCATGTGTACAGAAAACACACATGTTCAAAAGACGAAGTTATAAGTGAGTGGCGGGAAAAATACTGTACTGTAATAAGAGAGATGGAAAAAATGTTGTTCATATTACCCGAAGTTTGGTTATATTTAACGAATAATTTTAAATGAGAAAATTTCGGACGGTGCCAAATTGGTCATATTAAGTAGCTGGTCATATTTTAGCATCGTCTACTATATTAACAAAAATGGAAAATTTAGAATTTAAAAAATGCACAACAAACTTTAAAGGTAATAATATTAATATTTTGGTTCATATATAAATATGTATTTTTAATTTATGCTGTAATTTAACTGTATTAATGCTCAAAATACAACTAAAATAGACAAAAAGTCACAGACAAATTGACCTGCCGGTAAAGACTCGTAATAATAATCAATACACCATGGTTATCCAATTATTTAAGCTTAAATAAGCAAGACATCAAATTATTAGAGAAACAGTAGCAGAATGACACTGAACTTTAGAATCTGATAATTAATAAATACAGTAGTTGTATGACACATAAAGTATCAGGTTCAGGTTAAAACTTAAAATATGTTTTTAGTGTAACTGGTATTCAAATACACTTCTTGCATTCGTAATAACAACATTATTGCTGTATTTACATCAAGCAATATTCAGATACACCACGAATTCCTATGACCTTGTATTCATGACCAAGAATCATTTGAGGTAATTATAATTGCACTGATGAGAATTTAATTACAGCATAAATTTCTTGCACTCAAAATAAAAAATTTATTGATGGTTTTATTGCTGACAAGAATTCAATTAGTATCCTTTAAAATCATGACAGAGGGCAAATACAATCAAATGTAAACAAATGCAGGAAACTCTGTATTCAAATGCATTCGAAGAGTTAATATGAATTGCCCAGATGCTGACTAGTATGAACATTTGTGATTATGTGGTTGAGGTACAAATTGACATTGTGTATGACGTTATGAACTTATGATTTAGCAAACATACCGCCTGTGAGGATGTACTTAACAGCGATAACAGCTGACGACGTCTGCTCCGCAATATCAACATTCTTGAGTAAAATTTCTTCAACCTATAAAGAACAACATTTTATTTTATCACATCAAGTGTAAATCAAATGACTTTGTTGAGTAACCAATTTAATGCTTTAGCGTATGTTAGTTGGTTTAGTGTATATTGTGAATATTAGCACCCAATATGCCTATTTTTCATCGCTTGTAATGGCATGAAAATGGGATAGATCATCGCTTGTAGCAGGACTGTCATATTTGTTCAACTGCTGGTAGATAGCAAATCCCAATTGAACTATCCTACACATAACAGTTGATATAAATGTGTCCTATCAAGCTTTACCTCATTAAGGTATCCAGGGGATCCTTTGTAGGCAAGTTCCCATTTGCGATTAGGAAGCTGACGATAGACTTCGAGGCGGTACTGCATGACAAGCAGTAGATCACGCGCCAGCGACTCAAAGTTTAGTTGACTTAGGAAAACTGAGGGAACCTTGGATTCTACAAAAATAAAGCTATTGCAATATTTTGTATAGGACAGGATATTCATTTTTATCCCCGTGAATGGGAAAACCAAGGGGGTTAACACATGGGCAATCGTCAGATCACCTTACGCGCACCGTCGGGTTACCGGAACTATTGCAGTGTGTTGTGTATGATAGATACGATCCTTTAATTTGGTAGAACCCATTAATCCGCTGGTTTCAGGCGATTTACAACAAAAATTGTGCCATTTTTGTTTAACTCAGTACGGATTGGGCCTAAGCTGTATTAAGATGTTGCCATATTTTTAGTATGACCAATTTATCCACTTGTTTTTTATCCACAAGCTTTAAGCAAATTTACCATGTGGCTTACCCAAGAATACCAACTAATCTCATCTTATAATCGTTTCAGCTGACAATCTGAAGTACTACTATAGGAGCTAAACTCCTGTATACATATTCTGCGGTAAAGCATTCCATACGATTAAGTGTACATTATTTCTCACTTTAAGAGTACATAAAAAGATTCCCTTAGGCGTAGTATACTGTAAACTGAATTTATGTGTACCGGGACTAGTTATGTGTAGTATGTATTGCAATCTACCTACTAAGGTTATCTATGCCTACATAGTTTATCTTAGGCAAAATTGCGATTATAAAGCCATTCTCAAATCTATAATGACATTCTTATTTGTACATATCAGTACTCTGAAAGTGAAAACACATAAATGTGAAGCATATGTACAATGTGCATATAAACTGTTAAACAAGAGACACCTTTTCGGCCAAGTTCTTTCATTGCAGATACTGACTTGAAAATATGCTTTGCTGCGAGAATGGCATCTTTCTCATGGGTTGAATAGAACTCGCCATGCTCAAATACCCTGTAGGTCGTGTCTGCCTTTTCAGGCAGCGATTTGTAAAAACTAAAAAATCCAATTTCATCGTCTATTGACCATTTTGACTTAGCTTGCAAGTTGGCCATTTCACTGCCTGACCCTAAAGATGTGCACATAATGTTACAATGTTTGTGGGAACATTTAATCCAGTGTAATATGTATTATAAAACAGCACAAGTAGGGCAGGCGTATTTTAGTACTAAGACAACGCTGCACCATTGCATACGAATAATTGTATATATTTATGCAGCAATACAATCAAATTCATAGACATAATTCATGGCAAAAATATGCAATACAGAACTGGAGTAACAAGTAATTATGATCCGCAATATACCTTGACTTCTATTGTAGGACTTACCACAATATTACATAAATGTCCCCGATAATGATTAAATAGTATACGATATATATTTTCCTAAAAATACTGCCAACAGCTATTTTGATGATTTAAAAAATAAACCGCCCTAGCGATTAACTGTTTGGTATTAAGTATGCATGCCCATTTGAACTTTTTTTTTAAACAATAGGTAAAGCAATAAATGCCATGTACAATGTAAACATATCAATTTGTTAATATATAAGCAGTATATAATGTCTATGGAGTTATAAGCACACATGGCAATAAGTGAGTAAACTTCCGTTTTAAACCGATAGCAATTTGGGTATTGCTTAAGAAATAAGGGGGTGATGGCTTTAAATCTAAAGATTTTTTACAGGCTGTGCCCAGATGGATAATGTGCACTCTATTTATTTAAAAGCAGATCTAAGAAATAAAAACCGGTGATTATATATATTTATCTTTTTGTCACATAAACAATGTAATTGAACCAAAAATTAATTGTGGTGCTTAACTTGGCTTAAATAAACCCCCAACCCTGTTTAGTAATGCAAGATGGCATTCAGAATTTGCATCAACTTAATTTGGTTATAAACAAAGGCGCTTTCATTAAATACTGATATAAACAACTCGTTTATTTACTGGTCAATTTTAAAAACGTGAAGATACCAAAATACACAGGGAAACATACTGCTTAGCAATTTTTATTCCGTCCGTCTATAAACAGAAGGTTAAAATAACATGGTACCGGCAGAAAAGGCAATTGTTTAAACTATAGTTGATAAGTTTGTTTCCGGATTTCAGGACGAAAGGCAGTAAGTAGTTTACGTAGTCTTTCCTGAGTCGGACCCCATTTCTGGAAACCACGTTCATTTTGCAAAAAGAAGACGCTTGTTCCGTGAACTGCTTTGTGATAGACTTCCTTCAAAGGGGCAATGTGCTGGAGGCCGCTGCGGTATTCGTGTTCGAATGCTGGAACTAGGACTTGTTTCCTTTTAAATTTGCTCATCTCCATTCTAAGAATAGCAATGGGGGTGGGGTCTCGCCATTCAGGTGCAAATATGATGAAAGAGAGGGGCTCTGTGCTCTGGGCAAGCAGTTTTTCGAAATGATTTACCATTGCCTCCATTAGCTCTTCTGCAAATGGAGGGTTAACTTCGAACGATCCGCTGACTGGAAATAATTGCATAAGCGGTCCGCTTGAACCAAAATAACAATCGGTGTCTGCAAACGCAGACGAATAGTTTTTATAATAGCTGTTCAATGGAGAAGCAAAGCATTCCATTGTGACCCCAAATACACTGTACAGACATTCAAACACAGTGGACGGCAGTGCACCCTGCAACATTATCCCTTCATATTGGTTCGGGCCAAAAAATGTCTGATACCTCCTCAATAGACACCAGACTCTTTGCAAAAAAAGTTCCATTTTCGGATCATCCTTGCAGCTGATTCGATACAAGTGCTCTAATTTTTCAAGATATCCGCAGTTTAGTCTCATGGTCTCACAGTTATACGTCAGGCAGACATGACGCTTGTTTACTTCCTGCGTAACACCCATCACCTTCGGAGTCGCGCATGGCATTACAATCGGACGTACAAGCTCTAATCTACCACTAGGTGGAAGGGGAGCAGGAATTTCAATGTTATGCAACTGAAGCACCTCGACGTGTTTGTCAAGAATTTGCTTTGAATATTCTTGGGACGTGTGATACATGCTTCTACAAATGTCTTCCACTGAGGTTTTGGCAGCGTCTGCTAAATAGGTGCCGCACTGTCGACGCAAGTGGGCGAGTCTATTTAAGTAATCGTCTATCAAAGCATTCTGATCTTTCCTTAAAAACGAAAATGTATCTTCCACGTGCCATTTAACAAGCTTCCGTGCTTCCTGTGTAAATGGCCTTGCTTCTATCATCGTATTCGCCGCGTTTGCGTACTGAAAAAGCTGCTTACGGGCATCAGATAAAGACTTAATTTTCGCTAACCGAATCGGAATGTCGTACATAATTTCGCGAAACATGGACGGTGAGACTTCATCAGCACATGCGGTCGGTAGCATGGGATCTCGACCTTTATCGTGCACTTTTCTCTCCATAATCCATCGGTTAAAAGATTCGTTCGGAGCGCCGATGCCCTCTTTAGACATACAGAGATCCTGGTAGTATTCTCGCAGTCTTTTCGTGACAGTCGCTCTGAATTGTTCAATCTCCGGGGTCGGTGGTGGTGCTGCACAAGGTGCACCCTGCATGACAAATACGTCCGTCTCAATTTCGAAGTTCCAGAATCTCTCAACAGGTTTATGTGCTTCATCCATCGTCACCAGGTCACAGATCAAAACCCTAAGGTCGGTCGTCCTAAATCACTGAAATATTAAATAAGTTTCTCGTATTGTGAAACATTTTAAATAAAGATTGGAGGGTTCATTAGACATCTTGGGGACTGTGTAGAATTTTTACAGATTTGGTACAAAATATGTTATTAGGATGTGTTAATGATTATAATTATGTATGGCTATTGTCATTTTTCCTTTTGTCTTTACCGTACAAAAACCAAATACGAGAAATCATAAATATAAGCATCATATTCTTAACTAGCACCAATTAGCTTATAGTACTGTTATAAAAGACATAATTCTGTCACATTCAACACAGTACAATACTGGCAGCTGTTACAATGCGCCCATGTTTTAATGATTAAATATGGGAATCATTAGCTAAATCTATTGAACACACAACAAAACAGCTAATTCCTCTAAGTCTAAACGTTGTAAACAGAACTGGTAAAACTCCTCTCATATGGTACAGTACGGTTTAAAATGCGAACGCTGTCTATGCTCATTTAGGAGACGTTTGACTATTTTGCAGGAGTAACAGATTCGAAGATAATTTATTTGTTTATTAATGCTTTGACCAACACCTTAAGTATATGTAGTATAAAACTGAACAGTTGGGATATATTGGTGGTAACTATAAATGCTTTTGTTTAGTTTCGCAAAAACCATGCGCTCACTCACACGATAACGAAATACAATACCACCAATCACGTGACCTTCTCGTTTTTATGTACAGCTGAAAATCGTCATGCCTTTTTCTCATTACAAATTTGATTGACAGCCGAAAACTAAACACCAGACTTTGCTTTTCTTATTTTGACAATGACAACTGTGTGCGGTTAGAGTTATGAATTACACAAAGGTGGACAGAAATATTTAGCAATATGTTTGTAGTTGCTAAGTAAATACTTCGTTGTGAAATGAGGAAAGCCTCAATAAAATGGATGCTGTTCACAGTTCTGCTGATTTCAGCTTCATTGGTTGCTATGTGGGCTGTTCAATTCAAAGCGAAATATCAGCATGACGTTTTTCGTGCAGGTCCTAGTACCTTTTATCACTATTTTCTACTTTTAACTGACTTTATACTCTTAACATTAACTTGATTAGGAAAAACTGAAATATAACATTGTATGTTTGGATTTTTTGCAGTTTTCACATGAATTAAATGACTTATGGTAGTATTTTCAAACAAATAAGTGAAAATGTGTGATGAAAGTGTTACTTATTGTTTGTTTAATCTAGATATATTATTAAAAAAATTGTTTGTTTAATCTAGATATATTATTACTGTTGGGAAGTAGTTTAAGAGTTTCACTTCAAAATTCTACATACTATGCTGTATTGTTATTGTATTTTTAAAGTACAAAATGTTAGATAACTTACTATTGTATGTGTTATGGAATACAATTTCACTGGTACAATCTGGCACGATATATAATTTCACTTACCCAAAACTAATTTTAAACACCCAAAACTTATATTTTCATTTATAATAACAGTGTTTCATTAAACTGCGAGATGCAGTTTCGTAGCTTTTTCCTTTTAACGCCTTTTTTTATCAAAGTTAATTCAAATCATCATAATCACAATGTACATATTGTATCAGCACTGTGCTGCGTGCTACAAAGGTGTACATTGGTTGACCTTTGATCATGATGTAACATTTTTACACGCACACTCTGTTTTTGTCTGGTCATGCATACCGGTATAAGAACTTATGCTGCACATACTGTAAAATGTAATTTAGGTTTTGCAAAGCAACTAAATGTGTTAGGTACTTAGCTAGATTAAATATTTACTGTAAAGTTTATGTTTTACTTTCAGATCATGGAAACAAACAATATACGGGTGTAGTTGATGAAAATGAATCTTCAGTCATAAAAAAGACTCTAAACAAAGGTAACCTGAATTGGACAGGGTATGTGTGTTTATTGCTGGAGGCGGCAAACCTATGCCATATTGGTATGATCGATACAACATAATCAATTGTCACTTCAATTTAATTCCTACTTATTTACCAGTACCGGTATATTATTTTATTTTGGAGGTAGAAACAACAAATTACTCACCCATAGTCCGCCCGGTTGGTCTAGCGGTTAAGTGTGTCGCCTTTCAATCGAAAGGTTGCTGGTGCGAAACTGGTCGCTAGCTAGTCGGCTGTGTCCTTGGGCAAGGCACTTTAAGGACATTGCCTGAACTCAGCGGATTAATGGGTTCTACCAAATTGAAGGAACGTGTCTACTGTCTATCATATACAACACACTGCAATAGCTCCGGTAACCCGACGATGGGCGCGAGGTGATCTGACGATTGCCCGTGTGATAACCCCCTTGGTTTTCCCATTCACGGAGATAAAGATGAATATCCTATCCCTATATCCTAAACAACCATGTAGTCTAGTTTGCCCATACAAATTATCATAATATTTTGCATTGTCAATGAAGCTCCCAATTTGTTGTTTTGTCATCTCAGGAAAGCCAAAGAAAACTACAAAAACTAATAAGGTGAATCCAGTCGATGAAGTCAATCCAGTTGATTATTATTGCAACTTTCCAAGGGATAATGATATCTTCACTATGCAAGAAGGTTTGTGAATTTCAAATAATTAGAAATATAGTTGAGTTGGTTAGCTTAGGAGTATTATGTCGGACTGTTAGGCGAAAAGGTAGTGGAATCAAACCTTACTGTTTGCTAGTCACTTGTTTTTTTCCTTCAGCATAGAACTTTGCTTGAACACATTATAATAACGGATGAAAACTAAAGTATTGCCCAATTTTTAAAATTTACAACACACTGTAATATACTTCTGTGAGACTGGGTTTGGTACCTTTTTTAATGTTGCAAAAAATAGCCATACTTTATAACACCCTCTGCATTTTCCACGTGTGAATGTAAAGGTATAACCATTCAATATTTTTAGGGGTTGGGCAGAAAGGTTGGAAACTCAAGCAAGTTCAAATTTTAATCAGACATGGAGATAGAGCTCCTTTAAACTATGCAGCCTACAATAAATTTCGTGTAAAGCCAAACTTTTGCAACATACATTCAGGTATTTAAATTTTAAATGCAGTGTGGTCAAGAGTTTCTGCCATTTTACCCTTTGCAATATATTCACTTTGTCAACAGATTACTACTCAGAAAAGTATAAATTGGTGTCAAAATACAGAGACAATATATTGAAGGATTTATATACTGATGGTGCTGTGTATTTTACCCACCCACTACCCCAAGCAATCCTATGTAGTCCTGGGCAATTGACAGTGTTCGGGGCTGTAAGTTGTTTAAAACATATTTTAATTGTTGTGTTTGCCGTTTATATACAGTAGTCTATTTCCAGCATATTTGTTTGGCTGAGTTATATTGTTAAATATATGTATCTGTCAGTCATATGGTTAATTATGTAATAGCCAGTCCTTCTAATGGTAGAGCCTAAAAAGTGGGTGTTCAAAACCAACTAATAAACCTCCTCAAGAAAATTTGTTCCAGCACATATTATGCAATAAACATAAATGACCAGAAACCCAGTAAAAAAGAAACTTGATTTACAAGAGATGTTGAAATGTGGCATTGTAATCAATATCATTTTAAATGAGTGAATGTAAGCCTTCTGTGCCAGAGCCATTTTGTTTGTGTTTTGGTAACCTAGTAATAATTAGGCTATCGTTCTTTAAGTCTGCAGTGTAATATTTCTTGTTAGAATCTGAACATTGCCTGGACCCAGCGGATTAATGGGTTCTACAAAATTAAAGGAACGTGTGAATCATACACAATTTCTTGTTAGAATCTGCACCGGTCATAACTTTACCCACAACTGGTGCACCAATTATAACAACAACATCTCTAGCTTCAACAACTACATAATGGACTGCTGCTGAGAGAGGCTTATGTTCAGAAACACAAACTACTGGATGCTTTCATGCTAAATAAAACAATATACGTTCGATCTACGCATGTTAGAAGGACATATCAAAGTGCTGTAGCATTTTTGTATGGATTTGTACCAGATTACCACTTTAAAAAGGTAAGAATGTTAAATTGAACACTTACCAACTGTTAAATTGATGTTTTTGCTTGTCAATTGATAAATAATGGACCATTATTGCATATATCAATCACGGTGTAGTTGTATTTTAATTCTCATACTTTCCTAATTTAAAACATTCACTCTACGTAAATTTCTACGAAATCGTGCTAAAGTTTTGTTGAGGATGTAGCATGGAAGTAATAACAATCAATGGGATGTGCTTTGGTTCAGTAAATTGCAATGTGCTTTGGTTCAGTAAATGGCAAGACACTTTTCAGTGTGTTTGTGCCAATTGGTGTGGCCGTAGAATTAAACACTGCACTCTTGCCTATAAAACTGCTCCCATATTGTTACATTACATTAATATGGGCAGGTCCATGGTAGCCACCGGGACTCAGAATTTAGGCCATAAAGGCCCAGAACCCATATTGTTGAGTAAAATGCTTTTAAAAATTGAATTATTACCTGGTGCACTGTTGACCCTAATGGCCGATGCACTTTTGCACAAACTAAGTAACAAGTTTCAGACTAACATCGAATTTGGCTGATATATACCATAAGTTTGCGTGATTTAACCTGAATTTGTAACAGATTCCAATCACATTTACAAATAGTCCAAAGTTTTGCGAAAATCACTGCGTCTGTCCCAAAGCACAGTCAATCGAAAAACTGGTCAAAGAAAAACAATATAGAATATATGTGGACAGACAAAAGACAAATTCTGCAATTCAAAATATCTCTCGAATAGTTGGAATTGGCGACCACACAGGTAAAGTTACTGCTCAAAACACGACTTAGAAATTTGATCATTTTACATCTTTTTAAACAGGTCAGCAGATAGATTCACTGGTTACAGGGTATGTTTGCAAACGTATGCCTCTGCCGTGCAATAAAGATGGGGAGTGTGTTAATCCTTCTCAACTTGAAGTTGTAATGAAAGAGCAAGAAAGGCTTAACGAGTAAATATACAGCTTTGAAGAGTTACAACCTGTGTTTGAACAAATATAACAATAGTTTATTTTTCGTTGTATTTTAGCCAAAATGTTAATTTCAAACCTGCTTAGTCGATTGTGTCCTCAGGCTTAAGGCACTTAGCATACATTGCTTGAACCCAGTGGATTAAAAAGAAACAACTTCAATACAGTATAATACACTGTAATAACACCACCCTACAGTGGATAACAGGTATAAAACATGAATATTGTATATAGTCAACATGCGAATATTACTCATACAGATTTTTTTACCTGGTTTTGCTTTTTGTAACGAACCAAACAATGTTTTTCTTTCAGAATCACCCGCTTAGAGACTCCTGCACAAAACCTAGCTTTGCTGGTAATGCAGCCATTTTTAGAAAACTTGTTCAATCAAATGAAGCAAGTTATAGACAATAAAGAGGGACACAAAAAAGTAATCCTGTACTCCGGTCATGACCTAACTGTAACTCCAGTAATACAAGCGCTTGGATTGCCTGATTATCGGTAAAAAGTGCCATTTTTATTTTCTTGGTTTAATTAGGATAGGATAGGATATTCATGTTTATCCCGTGAATGGAAAAACAATGGGGTTAACACACAGGCAATCTTTAGATCACCTTGGGTCCACCGACGGGTATACCAGAGCTATTGCAGTGTGTTGTGTATGATAGACACATTCCTTCAATTTGGTAGAACCCATTAATTCACTGGGTTCAGACAATGTCCATAAAGTGCCTTGTCCAAGGACACAATCGACTAGATTGCGACCAGTTGCGTACCTGCAACCTTTCGATTGAAAGGCGACGCACTTAACCGGCCGGACGAATTATACCTGTTTTTTATTAAGATGGCCAAGATTGGGGACTCGTTTGGTGTTTGAGTTGTGGGAATCAACAACCGGGACCCACTTTATTAAAATCATCCTTAATGGTGTCGAAGTTACAGGAAATACTTCTTTTTGCCCAGGTAAATTTTAATTTTAAATAAACATTTTGTGTAGTGTTTGAAATCTGTTTTCAATATGGTTGGTATTATTGTTTTACACAGCGTAAGTAAACAAAAGTATCCTAACTTATCCTTTTCCACTTTTGGGCAAAGAAACTACTATATTCCGCCGGTTAGCCTGGTGGTTAAGTGTGTCACCTTTCAATCGAAAGGTTACAAGTGTGAAACTGGTTGGTAGCAAGTCGGCTGTGTCCTTGGGCAAGGCACTTTACGGACATTACCTGAATCCAGCGGATTAATGGGTTCTACCAAATTGAAGGAACGTTTCTATCATATACAACACACTGAAATATCTTCGGTAACCGGATGATGGGCGCGAGGTGATCTGACGATCGTAATTGGCTCAGTAATGTTCATTTAATAGTTTTTCACTACTTTTATTTGCGCGTTTCACTATTTATTTGAGTAGGTTTTAATTTTTATGTTTTAACTTTAAATCAAAGTTACACACTATGTTATCAGTCTGGTGATATGCAACTATTATATTGCAAATGAACATGCAGACAATATTTTCATCTAAATTGTTTAAACCAGAATCATTTTATGTTCCAGAACAAAGTGAAGACTGTACCTTTGAAGCTTTCGCTAATTATGTTAGTAACATTGGACAAGTTTTCGGGTTTGAATCACGTAATGCTGCTTGTCGAAGCTAAAAGTTGATTTGCCAAATATGCTGCCATTTTATTTTTTTACATTTCTTTTATCCTCTGTAGCCATTTATCTGTACGTTGTCTCTTTTGGCATGCAATATGTTTTAAACGTATTTTCTTCAAAGCTTTTTTGTGGTCTGTTTTTGCACTGCCTAAACTTAGAAAGTGCTTGGTTATGCCGCCTGTAGTAATGTTTAAGATCTCTTCATATTTATGCAGTTACTGAAGTTTTATGACGAAATAAATCATTCATTATTCACGTTTCGTGTGAAGAATAAGCTAGGTCCTAGTCCATTTTAGGAGGCGTTTAACCAATTATTCTCCCTATCTCTTCAATGCACTTAAAATCCTGACATAGGAAGTCTTCGATTTTTTCACAATTTGAAATTGAAGCTTGGATCTGCAATCTAAACTCAAAACCCTCCAAAATTTTATTTAAAAATGTCTCTTCTAGGACAGGGGTCGGCAGCCTGCGACTCTTCCATCCTAAGGATACGGCTCTTTTAATTTTATTGCTACTGTAGGATGTAGCGAACGTTTAATAAGTTTAATACCCATGCATAAGTAAAACATACAGAACAACACCCGCGTATTTGTTTCACAGTGTTGTTTTTATTTTAAAAATATTAGCGGCTCCCAGTGATTTTTATTAATATCGCTTAAAAATGACTCTTTAAGTGCAAGAGGTTGCCGACTTCTGTACTAGACCAATAATCATGCTTTCGTTGTATTTCAAAAATTTCTAAAACAAAGAACTTATAGGGGTTTAATCAACCAAGATAATATGTCATTTAAAGACAAAAGAAATAGGATATTAGTAGCCTAATATTTTATTAGTATTATTTTTATTTACGACTACCATTTGATAACTCTTGTCCAGGGTTAAGTTACCGAGGCATTATGTTGGGCTATTGAGACATTCTGCTGTTTTGATTAGACCCAGCAACACACTGGACTCCAGCGATGTCCGCGAAAAATACTCCCAAGGACACAACCGACAAGATTACGAACAGTTTCGATTATACAACCTTTCAGCTGAAAAGGGGATATTCATCGTTTCGGACTGAGACGTTAATTCAGTTTTAGAAAGACACATTTTGATATGCGTGAAGTTCTTTGATTAATGCTTAGAACACAAACGTATTGTCAGCGACTGGGTTTCAACATACTCATATAAATTAATATCGTTGGGTGCTTTTTACAGATTAAGGCATTAGCTAAACGGCAGGATCAGTGTCGATTGATAGGCTACGTCCTGTATTAGTAGCTTTACAACCGAAAAGCTTAGTGGTTTAGTGCGTCGCCTTTCAGGCAAAAGGTTACGTTTTAAAATGGTAGATTAGGCTATGTCCTTATGTAAGGCACTTTGCGGACATTGCCGGAATCCAGTGGGTTATTGGATTCTCCTAAATAAATCTGAAGATTACTCGTGTGATATATCGTTTTCCTATGACAACGTTAGGATAGGATAGGATAGGATATTCATGTTTATCCCCGTTAATGGGAAAACCCCAGGGGTTATCACACGGGCAATCGTCAGATCAACTCGCGCCCATCGTCGGGTTACCGGAGCTATTGCAGTGTGTTGTATGTGATAGACATATTCCTTCAATTTGGTAGAACCCATTAATCCGCTGGGTTCAGGCAATGTCCGTAAAGTGCCTTGCCCAAGGACACAACCGACTAGCTAGCGACCAGTTTCGTACCTGCAACCTTTCGATTGAAAGGCGACGCACTTAACCGCTAGACCATCGGGCCGGACAATCTAGAAGTAACCGCCTATGCGTCTCATACTCGTCCGACATGCGCAAAACGTGAGCGGGTAAAACGGTTGTATTTATTAACGCTCTGGTGTCATTGCAAATAAATCACACAACTTTTACGACGCCTTTATTTCCGCTGTGATTTTTGAAGAACGCCTGTCAGATGGTCATAATAGGGGAGCACGAGGTGAGCGCGGGTCTGTCACGAGACTAAAACACGAGTTTATGACGTCACTTCGTTTACTTACGGATGTTTAATTTGTAATTGAAGTTCGTAGCCTTATTTACTTCTTAGCCGGTATTTTAAAATGTATATGCATCATATTTGATAGAAGAATAGCAATATAGTGATTTTATATCTTGGAGGTGTACAAGCCAAACTGTTACCTTAGAAAACGAAGATTCCAATTTTAAACTTTTTATGAGTCTTCTGCTAGAATATCAGTTTTAAGCTAAGGGTGGACTACGTTAACTTCCGACGGTACAGGACCATGTAGCCAGAGAAAATGAGGAAAACCTATTATTAAAATATAGAAACTAATTCTAGCCTGCCCCGAATATTAATTTTCACCCCAAATCTAATTCTAAACCCCAGCCCTACATGGCATGTTTATCTTCCAACCTACTTAATATTACATTTCATTTAATATAATTTGTATTGTATTGACGTTTTCCAACTTTGGTTTATTGCAATTCTAAATATGTAGCCTAATTAATCTATGCACAATGTGATCGATACAGTGCAGCAAGTTTAATTTTCCGGCCGTTAGTCTGGTGGTTAAGTGCGACGACTTTAAACCTAAAGGTAAAGGTTCAAAACCGGTCGCTAGCTAGCCGGTTATGTTCTTGGGCAAGGCTGTTAACGGACATTGTCTTAACCCACCGGATTAATAAATTCTACCATATTGAAGGTGTGGATCATATGCAACACACTGCAATAGCTCCGGTAACCCGGCGGTGGGCTTGATCCTACAATTATCTAATGGAGGGTTACTTGAATATTTTACTTTTAACACAAAACTATCCTTAATATAATCTCACCAATGTTTTATACAGTCCTGACCTAACCTGGATTCAACCACAGTTGTAGATTTTAAAGGAATATTAGTAAGGCTAACGTTGATTTAAAAATAGTTACCAAATGAAAGATTAGGCCCAAATTTTTGAAGCATTAAGTTATTTTGACCGTTCCATTTCCCGACCTATTGCTTCAACAAAAATGAGCAATTTTGATGCCAACCCATTTGCTGATCCATTTCAAGATGGTTCTGTGACGGCGGCTACTTCCTCAAACCAAGCCGGGATGGAGGACTTTAATCCATTCGCTCAAAACGGAACGAATGATTCCCCCATGATGCATCCTACCAATGCGCCGCCCCCATACGATTATGGCTCCAATAATGTGACCGCGAAATCGGCACCACCCGTTGCTGCACCAGCCCCTGCACCTGTGATACCAGGCCACGAAGAGCTTTTAAAACGGCAAGAAGAGCTTGAAAAAAAAGCAGAAGAGTTGCAACGAAGAGAGCAGCAGATGGCTTCATCGTCTTTCAACCCAAGGGCCAACAACTGGCCGCCAATGCCCAAATGGTTCCCAGTGGGCCCGTGCTTTTACCAAGACTTTTCCGTTGACATACCATCAGGCTTCCAGTCCACTATTAAATTGCTTTATTACTTGTGGATGTTTTACTGTGTTGTCATGTTCTTGAATATGATCACGTCACTTGTGATCTTCTGTGTTGACAGCACGACAGGAACGGGATTTGGATTGTCGATTCTCTGGTGGTTGTTGTTCACACCATGTTCCTTGTGCTGGTACCGTCCAGTATACAAAGCGTTTCGAAGTGACAGCTCTTTCAACTTCTTCCTATACTTCTTTATCATGTTTTTCCAGGTAATCTTTTTTTTGCTTTTTTTATCATAATAAGATTTTATCATTATTTTTACAAACATTTTTGGCTAATTGGCTGTAGTTTTAAGCAACTCTATTGGTTGACTTTGTTTCATAACTTGCCTAAATTACATGCAACAAGCAGTTTTTGCTTGAAAATCCAAACTGAACATGATAAATATGCCATTGATTCTTAAGTCCATTCGCAGTCCCAATATTTTCACACCCATGGCCTGGATGGGTATTAAAGTAATACATTGATCTGGACCCAAAAATAAGGACATTTAGGGGAAACATATTTAAACCATAAAAAATGAAAGAAAAAATAATTATAAAACTTACGATAACAACATTCTAATTTTTTTCTTACTAGGCATGTAATCTGTTTGTATATACTTTTATAGGATAAAATGTTTGTAAGTTTCAAGGTATAATAAAAAAAACCTTAGGTACAACGTCAATTAAAGAAAATATAATTAATTTTTTATTGAATTTTCTTCAGGCGTGTGTTGCTGTTATTATGGCGGTTGGAATCCCAAATTCTGGTTACACTGGTTGGATTGTGGCACTTGGTCATTTTGATGCCCAGCATGGTGGTCCAGGAGCTGGAATTATGGCTTGTATACAAGCTACCCTCTTTTCCATTATGGCTATCCTTTCATTTGTTCTGCTTAAGAAGGTATACATTAATAATTTAAGACTTACGATCCGTGCTATATTTTTGCTGTGCAAAACAATACAGCAAGTTACTATTGTTAGGATAGGGCATTCGTGTTTATTCCTGTGAATGGGAAAATTCAAGGGTCTTTAACACACGGACAATTGTCACATTATTGCGCCCACAATTGGAGTACCAAAGCTATTGCAGTATGTTGTATTAGACATTCATTTAATTTGGTAGAACCCATAAATCCGCTGGTTTTAGGCAATGTCTGTTAAGTGGCTTGACAAGAACACCCCCGACTAGCAAGCAACCAGTTACGAATCTGCAACCTTTTGGCTTAAAGAGGACGTACTGACTCACCAAGCCATCAATCGAACCAGTTGTATGGTTTCTATTCACTTACTACTGGATTTTTGCTGTGAAAACCAATACAGCAAGTTACTATTGTTGGGATAGGGTAGAATATTCATGTTTATCCCTGTAAATGAGAAAATGCATAACAGCAGGTTACTTTGTCATAACCACCATTGTTATACTTGTACAGGTTCACTCTATTTACCGGTCATCTGGGGCTAGTTTCGAGAAGGCACAGCAGGAGTTTGCAACTGATGTAATGAAGAATCCTGGTGTTCAAACTGCGGCCGCAAACGCAGCTGGTGCAGCAGTGCAGAGCAGTCTCAGCGGAAGATACTGATTAAGAAATCCATCGAGTTATCTTGTACTAGCAGGCGAACAATGCAGGTACCTGCAGTTCTGCTTTGCAAACGTGACTGTAAGTGTCGTTATCTTGATAATTAATATGATGCTCAAGTGTAAAAATCATAGCAGCAATTCCGTATTAGCGGCCACGATATGTAACGCTTTCAATGAATCTTGTTGTTTATATTAATCTACAGTTCTAAAGGCATTCATTTAAGCACCATATTCACATGACTTGCTGTTCATTCACTACTGTCCGTAGTGTAATCCCTTTGCCATTAATTTCACGCTAAATTAGGTGCCGGACAAAAAAAAACAATATTTGTTTCAATATGAAATCTGTACTGCTATATTCTTAATGTCAATTGTATTGATGTTTACAAAGTTCGATGTGTACTAACAAGTGAAAATGTTGAAAATTGAAACTCCACTGTAAATCAAAATTTCGTGGATGTTCTGAAACTATCTGGTTTGCCTACAGCATCATGCAAACATAATTTAGAATTCTTGTAATTGTAGACTTAGGAATGGTGATTTAGTTCGTGTTCGACAAAAACGTCATGTTTATCGTATATTATAATTGTGATAACCGATACCATTCTTTATTCATGAGAGATATACTACCATCCACATGTTGATTATATTTATTCAATGTTCTGCGTTGTTGTTTAATCGATTTCGGTTTATAAATATACATATTGACAGCAGTAACGTAAATACTGAATAGTAAGTGTACATGTGGCGTTTTAGTACTGTTTATTTCTTGTCGTATATATATATATAATTTAATATTATAGACAACAGTTCTAGTAAAAATGTTTTTTTCTTTTGCCGTTAGGATTGAAATGTGCACTGTTCAGCTTAAAAGCTTCTGATTATTTAGAACAGTTTTGATATGAAATCTGTACGGTTATAAAAGAAATCGAGCCATGTGCAAATAGTTGGCTAAATTATCCAGTCTTCTGCTGGTGGTGTGTCCAGCTACTGCTTAGAGAGTATTGGCATTTAACTGAAAGGGTGTTGGATCAATAACTAATGGGAAGTCGGATATTCTCCTTTGCAAGGAGGATAATATACAAAACATACTAATAGATTCAGTAATCTAAATCAGCGTGGTCCAACTACTCCGGACTTACAGGCCAATTCACAAAAACTTGACAGCTTGCGGTTCACTTCCAACAAAATGATCAGAAAAACGAGTTATGTGATCCCTACACACACTGTGAACTAATACTTTACCGGCGAGAAGACATAAAGTCTTGCAACTATTAAAAGATGCTATACTTAAATTAATACTGTGAAAGCTGCAGTAGGACCACGCCGATCAAAATGTAGGAATAACATTAAAGGTTGTCAGTGTGGTAAAACTATCAAAGAATTGAATGCCTAACTCAATAACTATTCTTGCCACTGAACTTGTATAGGCTTAACAGACATTGGCATTGTTGAGTGGATAAAATAGTGTAATCCTAAACAGTTACCAGCAGAACACTGAACGTGTTCTATATTTGTTTCAAGCAAACCATTTTCAAACTAAAAGACAGAACCACTCCATTGCTTCATTATGCCCATATACTAACGAATCTCTGTACAAAACAACAGTGGGCACATGGTATTCCTTTCAAACATTCAATGGATAAATTCAAGAAATCAAAAGTTTTTCCGAAATGATTTGTATTAATTTGCCTCTAGAAACAAAAATAAAAAATCCTGAACAGATCTCATCAAAAACCAGGTGGGTTCCATTTTAGCTCATTTTTTCCCAAAGAAGTTTTACAACATTCTATAACGTCTCCTGTCTCCGGCAACACCGCATCAGCGTTAAATAAGATACCGCACTGCATACCTAACTTCGCATTCGTGATGGCAACCTTCTTATGGAACATCGATGCCAGCTTACCTAGATTTGTAAAAGTTTAGTTTATTTTTCGTTTCGACGATGAATACATAAAGCAGGACTATTAATAAAAATTGGAAAACAGGAAAAAATGGCAACACTACAGTCGTTAGAACACGTCTAAAAAAGGCATTAAATAATTAAAGTTCGGTGTAATTAGACTGCTAAATCCAAATAAAAATTGAAGAAATGATTAATTGTTTATACGACAAAAATTACACTAGCTGAGTTAAAAAGTCGTAGGCAGAACACGTTTAATTTTCTACAAAACACTATAATGGCTACAGTAACAATCAAACTATGAGACTGCCAGTCTATATCGAATAACATTATACAATACCAAAAAAGTGTTACTTAACATTGCACCAAAGATGGTACTACAACGTTTGCAAAATGCACTTTTATTAAACTGTACTGGCTTTGTTGTTTTTAATTAAACTCAAGTAAAGTTTTTCCAAGCCCATTGGCAACCAGGGTTACTAAAAGATCAAAAAAAAAGGAAACATTAAAACACTTTAAAATAGAAATCTTACCTTCATGAACTACAGTATCGCCTCGAATTAATCGGCACACCATCGAATGGCCAAGTGAGGTAATATCACCCTCATCCACTTGGCAGCCAGCCACCAGTGAAGTTTTGTTTGCCGACGTGGTGAAAGTGTTCAGTACGGTGGCTTTGCCTTTAAAAACGTGAGAAAAGGTAAAAGAAATTACTACTGAATCAACATATGAAACTGAAGATTACTGTATAAAGAATTTTTGTTTAAATTATCTTATTACACTACACCACTGGGTTCAAGGATCGGTTAAGAGCTAATCTGATTGATAACAAAATAGCAAATCTCTGGTTTTGACCTCATAACTTTTTTTTTGACCCCACAGCCTGTCAAACAGTCCGACGGGTTAGTCTGGTAGTTTAGTGCGGCACCTTTCAGCCGAAAGGTTGCGGGTACTAAACTGGTTGCAAACTGCAATATCTTCAGAAACACATCTTTCAAAAAACGAAGTATTCACCTAAAGAATAATGAAAAAGAACCATATTAACCCACCTACAACTTCATATTGAAGAACTTCTGGTAACTTCTCTATAATGACATCGACAACGGCATTAAACAAATGATAAATAACATCGAAAGTTAGAAGAGAAACATCACTCTCCTCTGCAAGTGCTTTGATTTCTTTAGATGGAGACACATTGTAGCAAACAATAATACCTGTGAAATAAATTTGCACAGTTAGTCGTTTGCTGTATTAATCATACCACGCTTAAAATATTTAGAACTCTCAGTTTATTAATTAAGAACTCTGAGTTTATTATGATGATCTGACAATTGCCCATGTTAACCCCCTTGGTTTTCCCATTCACGGGATAAACATGAATATTCTATCCTAAGTACCACACGCTCGGTATGGCAAGAATTGTGGTTGTACATTTCTATTATTTTATTGATTTTACAATTAGAGAGTTTTATTAGAATGGGACAAAGTGCATTATCAAGGGAGATGTACATTTACTAAGTACATCAATACATGAATTGATCATGTTCCAGCTACATAGCTTAAATGATTTTAACTAAAACAAGAGCCATGTCTGAATCATATACGATGCAATGCATTAGATACAATAAACACATCAGACTAATTAATCTGTAATTGCCTGTATGATTATGTCACCTTTATTTTCCTATTCAAGGGGAAAAAACATAAATACCCATAATCTGACTATACTTATAACACAAAGCATGGACGAAATCAAATCCAAATGACAGGGGGACAAATCTATGTAAGGGGTACGAGAACCACCCTGAAAAAAATTATTTATAAAAGTTCCTAGAGGGTCACTTTAAAACCCATTGTGGCGTTAAAGTTTGTTAAGAAAACTTTACAATTGGTTGCAATTATGCTATGCCTCTATGTTAAAGAAAAGGATAGGATATTTTTATGTTTATCTGCGTTAATCGAAAAACCAAGGGGGTTAACACACGGGCAATCGTCACATTACCTTCGCGCGCCCACCGTCAATACCAGAGATATTGCAATGTGTTGTGTATGATAGACACGTTTCTTCAATTTGGTAGAACCTATTAATCCGCTGGGTACAGGCAATGTCCGTTGCCTTGCCTAAGAACAGAACTGACGAAGCTAGCGATCAGTTTTATACCTGCAACTCTTCGGCTGAAAGTCAACAGACTAAACCACCAGACTAATCGGTCGAATAAAGTAGGCACAACCGTCCACACAGTAGTATATTTCCAATACCTATACAGCTATACCAGCATCAATTCCTACCATTCAAAGTGCTGGCGAGTTCGATATCAGATTCGCTGACTTCTCCCACTTGTTCTGATATAACTTGCAACTGACACTCATCATGGCAATTGTATGTGTTAAGTAAATCCTTCACTGCACCCAGTGAGCCGTCTACATCAGCTGTGATGAATATTGGCTCGATTAAGCAGAGATTCTTTCCCGCCATCCATTAAGAGAAAGCGTTTAGTTTAGTTCTGTTTTTTCCCCTACAAAATGGCATTAAAAAGGAAAAAAAATCTATAGTGGGAAATAGAAAAAATGAGATACACGCTGGATACTTTTCCACCATCCATTAAGCATATGCATTTAGTTTATTTCTGCTTTGTCTTATAAAAAATGGCATTTAAAAGGGCACTAACTACAGCAGTCGGCCCGTGAGGCACATTTTGAATCTGGCCATGGCACAAGCCTGGTATACTGTATAGGTAGGATAGGATGGATATATTCAGGTTGATCCCCGTGAATGGAAAAACCAAGCGGGTTAACACACGGGCAATCGTCAGATCACCTCGCACCCATCGTCGGGTTACCAGAGCTATTGCAGTGTGTTGTATATGATACATGTTCCATTAATTTAGTAGAACCCATTAATCCGCTGGGTTCAGGCAATGTCAGTTAAGTGCCTTGTCCAAAAACACAACCCACTTGCTAGCGACCAGTTTCTAACCTGCAAACTTTTGGTAGAAAGCCGTCGCACTAAACCGCCAGACTAACCAGTCGGACTACATCTTTGTGTCAAACACTTAATAAGTGTTGCTTTTGATCATCATTATGACACTATCTGCAGTTGTAGTTTTGGGTAAAGTATTTTATCGGATATTGCTTCAATTCAGTTAATTTAATTCAACAGGCTGGATTAGAAACAAAAGTTACATCAGGTAACTGGAAGCACTGTAATAGCTCGAGCATAATTGTAGTAACCGTCTTACGCTATAAAGCCTAACAGTGCCCTATCCAGAATAACCAAATACACTATTAAAAATGTAAGAAAACACTTGTCCCACCCTAAGGCTGTATATCCTACGAAATGCAATTTTAAAACTAACCTTTTAACATAATGTTCAATTCAGGTATACTTGGGTCTTTTTCAATTAACTTTGAAGTTCCATCCAAACTGGCTCGTTTCCTCTTAACGATCTGATACTTATATTTTTCCTTTGCCTCAGTAACCACCCTGCAAATAGAAAGTTATTCGTATCACCGTCAGCCGAAGGGGTGTGGTATCAAAACCAGATGGAAGGTATTTGGTTGAGTTTTTTTAAAAGACACTTTTTTTAACATATTTTTTACCGAGTCAAGTTTCGAACCCAGGATGGACACATCACTTGGACCGGTTTTGTATTGGTTGGTATATGGATCGGCCGCGCTAGCCATTTAGCCACAAGTTACCATTGTAATAGTTAAATATAGCGCTCCTACTGTTCATATTATAATACCCATAATGCCTTGTAAAATAAAAGGTCACAGTCACTACTAAATAAAAGGTCACAGTCAATACAATACAAGCATGACCGCCATAACGAGTGTTCTAATCTAGACATGTGCTTGGATCTGTTAAGAACTCACGAGATATATGAATAGAGGCAAGAACTCTTATTAAGATAATGTGATCTACATTATTACAACCATCGTATTACTGGATTGGGATGGGATTTCTTTTTTACTGTGTTAGGTAA
>CH000017.1:86122-136635 GCA_000149265.1 Ciona savignyi | reverse complement strand
TATTTCAATCTTACCGGTTAGTCTGGTAGTTTAGTGCGACGCCTTTCAACCGAAAGGTTGCAGGTTCCAAACCTGTCGCTTACTAGTGGGTTGTGTGCTTGGGCAAGGCACTTAACGGTTTTACGGACATTGCCTGAATCCTTGGTTCTACCAAATTAAAGGAATGTTTGTATCATACACAACACGCTAGCTTCCGTAACCCGACGGTAGGCGCGAGGTGATCTGACGATTGCCTGTGTGTTAACCCCCTTAGTTTTCCCATTCACGGGGATAAACATGAATATCCTATCCTAATACTACTATTAGCCAAATTAATTAAAAAATAGTTGAACTTACGCATAGCATGTGTGCAGCTTGACAACTCATTTTCTTTCGCAATAGAACTAATTATAAAGCTAGTCATTTATTTATCATGTTGATTAAAAAACTCATCATCACCTCAGGATGATTTTAATTTTGAGTTTTTACCACTTCTGTAAAAGTTATGTATGGCACATCAGAAATGTGGATATTTTAAATTTAAAATATAGGTCTAATTAAATAAGCATTTTAATAATGTGGATACATATCTACTATGCAGATTAATACACAAGCTGTATGGAAAATGTTAAATATACTGGTATGTGGTATCACAATTCTATTTTTTAATGGCCCCAAACACTAATCTCAATCCCAGAACTAACCCTAGCTCCAACCCCATGTTTAAAACTAACTCCAATGCCCAAATATTTCAAATTCCCTTCTATCATGCAGTAATATTGCCAATGCAGTGCGCAAGATAGTGCACAAATCTGATACCTAACGCTAAGAAATTTAACTCATGGTTTTAAAGAATATTATTTATTAATGAATGCCCCATTTTAAAAATGGCCTTTAAACTTGGTCCAATTACTACCTTTTCTTACATTCGCAATTAGTTCAGATCCATGCTAAGTAAAAGATATCAGGAAAACATTCTTTATTACTTGTTTCACAAGTAAAAGAGTCTAGCACATGCACATACCAGTATTACCAAAGTCCAAACATTCATTTAAGTATAAGATTAAAATTCAGTGGATCATTTCAAACTTCATGGCACAAACCAATGTACAACATAAATGTATATGCAAATATCTAATTAGCATCAAAATAACAAAAGGTTAAGGAATGAATTATTATAAGAGCATTATCCGTTACAACTTACAAATTAATAAACTTGTTTTTTCGTGACTATATTTTTTTAACTCATCGCACAGCCAAACTAAAAAAAAAACTGTCTGTCAATCCGGTAATTAATTAAAACTGGTCATTAGCTGAATGAATTCACTTTACCTGAATAAAAAAGTCATAGCAACTGTGTAGTGTAGTCTTTAAATCACTAAACAAAACAACATCAAAAATGGAGTGGAGATAAACCTTCAAACTACCAGCTGCCACTATGTGATAATTAAAATAGAGACACTACATTGCAAGGATAGTGTTTCAAAATACTATGATTTACTTTTTTGTGTAATATAAACTCACTCTTACAGCCTTTTATTTTCTTAATGCCAGAATTATGATTTAAACTGACAAACTATCGGTTTACCGGGTAGGTAAGTGTAAAGTCTTCACAATAACTATTTGTATCCGCTTGAAATTAAAAGATGACAATTTTAAAGGGAGCATGTAAGTAATCAGTAGGGCTTTTATTTTATACATATACACTTTGATAAGATCTTAAATCGTAATACAAATTACCCAAAATTTAAGAGGTAGATTACATATATATATACAAGTCGCATGAACACATTCTTTAATTAACAAAAATTAACAATAAAATATATACAAGTGGCTTATGCATTAAAAAGGTAAGAACACTAAATCATTATTAATAATGATGAAAAAGACACAAAGAGAAAATTACATTCATTAAAACACATTTGTAGACATAGTTTTTTCATCATTGTAAAAATACGATGCAAAATGCTTAATGATTCATCTTGCCCTTAAGATGATGTTGTAGCGATTGGGAATTGACAAAGCTGCAACAATACCCTCATCCATTTCATCTGGGTAGAACGAATCAGGGTCTCGACTGATCGTGAACTTTTGAAGCAGAGAAACCAGAAAAATAAAGATTTCAGTTTTTGCGATCCCTTCCCCCATGCAGTATCGCGGTCCTATGGAGAATGGCAAGATTTTGGGCGAGTGAACAAACTTTCCATCGGAATCTAAATGTCGTCGGGGGTCAAATTTTTCAGGCTCAGGCCATGTTGTAGGGTCATTGTGGATTGCCCACAAGTTGGCCAGAACCATGGTACCAGCAGGTATGTCGTATCCATTAAGTTTGATATCCTCCGTTGGACAATGCGGGGCCCCTCCTGGAACTAGGGTTCGATATCTCATGATTTCCTGGATAAAAGCACATGTTTTCGGCATTTTGTCGCGGTCTTTCATGCAAGGGACACCGTCGCTGCCAAGGACTTCATAAATCTCATTATACATCAAACTCACATATTCAGGGTGGTACAGAAAGGCCAAAACTGACCACTGAATGGTGTTGCTGGTTGTTTCAATGCCAGCAATAAACAAGTCGCGAACGTAATATTTTAGCTGATCATTTTCAAAAAGTTTGGTATTCTTTCCAAGCCCGAACTTTTGCTCATAAATATATGCATCGATGAAATCTTCGATATTATCAGGGTCAAATTTCTTCTGATGTTCTTCGATTACCTCAAGCAGCATGCTTAGTATCTCGCTCTGGTGATTAAGAAATCTTTGGTTTGCGCCACGAAAAGGAGGGATATGTCTTAGTCCGGGAAAGAGAATCATCGGTAACATGATAGCTGCATCAGCTGGATCACCCAATGCTTTTTCGGAGGACTCTAGTATCATTTTAAAAAAAGGGTCATTATAATCATACCTTCGTCCAAACACTATGCTGCAAATAATGTTTGCTGTAAAGTTGTAAACATCAGTTTTCATGTCATAAACCTTTCCATTGTGTTCGGCAAGCTGATTCACAAAGTACCTACTTTCCTGGACCACCAGACTTTCAATTCGGCTTGGCTTTAAAAACTTCATTCCAAATTGACGCTGCACTTTAAAATGTTCGCTGTATGTTTTAAATGTAATCCCAAGACCTTTTGCTATTTGTTGAAATAGCATTATATTTGGCCGACCAGCAAGTTTAACTCCTTGTTTCGAAAAGCCTTCGACGAGAGCTTCATAGGTGTTCAAGTAGATTACTGATCTGTTTATCAATTTAACTGTAACTACAGGGCCATATGCTTCACGGCTCCACTTTCCTACCCTTTTCTCAGGGTGGTTCACCAGATGTAGCATTGAACCCAAAAAGGGTAACCCCCTTGGACCTGGTGGAAGGTTTTTCTTCTTTCCACCCCACAGGTAAAAGAGTGCAGCACATCCGAGTATTACCAAGGTCCAAACATTTACACAACTACAAACGTATAAAACTAAATCCATTGTTTTGAACTACAATGTAAAACTGCAAAAATTGCATTTACAAATAATAACTATAATATAGACACACAGTAATAGTAATAATGTTGTATTATTATGGTATTTATTTATACACAAGAACATAACTCAACAAACAACGCAGGTAAATAAACATCGTGCTAGCCTCCGGTATAGCCTATGTTATGTGTGTTGTCTTGTCTGCTTAGTCATATGTAGTAACCAAGTCAAATGGTAGCAGTACAGGTAAACAAAAACGGAAAAATTAATGCGTTAGTTAGTTTAAAGTTATTGCCGATACACTATTTGCATTAAACTAACCTGATACGCGCCAAATTCCACTTATATAGCAACGAAGATCTCAACACGTTGCGTAATGCATTCGGGCTGATCGTGATTGCCGAAGGATGTTTACGTCATCAAAACACGACGTCACTGGTTGTAAGCGATGATGAAATACTGACGTCAGTGGTTGAAAGCGATGATGAAATACGAAGGCACTGTGTCGTAATAGAGGCATTTAAAACACAGATAAAAGCACTGGTGACAACGTGCGAGTTTCACTGCACGAATTACATCTATATAAAGGCTGGTTTACACGATGCGTGGCGAAACGAGACGCAGACAAACGCGGTGAAGCGAATTATCTTGTACTGTTTACACGTACGCGCAGCGATGCGTATCGCCATGACAACAATCGTAAACTATTTCGTTCGGTATTTGAGGCGGGGTTATGACAATTTAGTGACACCTGCCAGTGTTTACATGTCACTGACAGGTGTCACTAAACTGCCACTAAATTTAGTGACACCTGTCAGTGAATTTAGTGACACCTGTCAGTGAATTTGGTGACACCTGTCAGTGAATTTAGTGACACCTGTCAGTGAATTTGGTGACACCTGTCAGTGAATTTGGTGACACCTGTCAGTGAATTTAGTGACACCTGTCAGTAAATTAGTGCCACCTGTCAGTGATTTAGTGCCACCTGTCAGTGATTTATTGACACCTGTCAGTAATTTGATGACACCTGCCCGAAAATTGCTGTCAAAAAAACGTGATGGGAAAGGTGGTGGGATCAAAACGTACCGAGAGCTAGTGGTTGTCTCTTAGGACGGGACATTTAATATAAACTTTCGGGACATTTAATATAAACCCAGTGCTTTAATAAGTCATGTAAAAAGGTTAGTAAAGTCTCTCACTCCATTACATTTAAACCGGAAAACTGGCTTGCCTTACTTAAAGAAATAGCCTACGTGATTAGTGTTCATTTTTAACTGTGTAATTTAAATTACGCCTGACACTTTACAAGTACCTAAAAAAACAAAGCAACGAGTATTTTGTGCTTCTGCATGTATTCTCGTTTATGATAACTGTAACAAAATGATGACATCCAAATATACGCAAAAATTACAAAAAGCAAGTTTTAGGTCCAGCTTCAGTGGGGTTCAGCTATGTAACAGGATTCTGAACCTTGTGTACATACGTCATGATTTTTTCTTTTTGTTTCATTTGAAAGCAACCTCGTATCATTTTAAGACCTACTGCTGAAAATACACAAGCTAAATTGTAAACTAGATTAGTAAGAGTACTAGTCAGTCTCATTATAAATTCTACACAGCCATTACGACAATGTGAATTCGTATATCGTACCCATGACAACTCAATCGATTCAATTCCTCAAATAGCTGTAAAATTCGTGATTACAGTTGGAACTAGTGTTAATAACCCAATTAACCGATTTCTTAATAGATTAATTATATTAAATCGATTGAATAATAATGGATACGATCTGTAAATTCACATTCTATCCAAAATATGGTTGTTAAGTGCCTTCTGTATGCCCGAGTCATTGACAAACCAAGCGTGAACAGGGAAGCATCCATGCGCATAGAAATTTTGTTTTGATTGGGACAACTTAAATTCATTAAAACTAACTGTTGGTTTGTTTCTCATAGGCTTGCTTGCGAGCATACGTTACACCACCTAGGAGTATAAACACAACTAACCAATCATGTTCAAATGTTGGGGAAAAATTTACAGTGAATCCTACACAGGCTCTCACATTGCCTTATACCCAAATTCCATGTTTAATCTGATGATTTAAAACCATTAGGAGCTTTTCTTCATAACACAAACACATGGGAAGCAATTACTAGTTTCATGTGCTATTACTTCACCTGAACATAGATACCATATAATAAACAGTGCAGATAAATAACAATTTTGGTAAATACTCAAATTATTTATTAATAAACACCGGAAGGAACCAATATTAACTATTGCATGATGCACAACAGTTTTGAAACCTCTACGCCACAAAGAAAAAAGTGTAAATGAAAATGATAAATTACCACAAACTGGACACTTCCCAAAATTTCTTTAAAGGCTTTAGTGGTAGTGATATCTACACAATAGGCATGATACCACCAACTGCATATATTACAACATATCTAAAAAAATAATAAAAATCTTCATATATTATGTATAACTACCTGCATTTTGTAAAAAATATATAGTAAAATCGAGTTTTTTTAGAACAAGTGTTATTGTAAAAATACAATATACAGTTAGCAAATTGCACAAACTTTTAAAAAGCATGATCAATAGGAAAAACTATAGAGGACCGGGTTTCCTTAGAGTCAGACCACCAAAATCAGTTCATGCAATTCTTTAATATTAAACATGCTTGATTAATTAAATATCCCACAAAAAAATTCAAAAATATTTTAGATAAACCCATAATTTTTAAAATATACATATAACAGATAAGAACCATTAGTCCATTACCCATTGATTAAATGCTGCTTCCTCACCACACACTTTGCATACGTCTGCTAGTGGATCACAAGTATAAAAGCAAGATCTCTGGTTACAAATCAGTGATGCATGGTGGCGGTAGGCATGTGATTTCCCAACCCATGTAACCTGAAGATTTAACAACATTTAATGCTTGTCCCGTTCTTAAATTTGGAATATTAGTCGAATTGTATGTCACTGTGTGCAGGCCAATAATTGATCTAATAATAAAAAGATCTGCAAAAACCGTTATTTAGCAATCTAGGATAAATTACATAAAGTGAAAAGTATACATATGAACATATAATTTTACTTATTTAGATAAAGCACCTTGCCACAACTGTGGCCATCAGTCTGCAGCAGACGATTAACTTTTCCCTCCTTTCAGCTAGGATCCTGCAAATAGACATCTTGCTGTTTTTTTCTAAAAGATAAGGGGCCCCTAAAAAATAAATTAGGTTTACAATTCTGAAATTAAGGGAATAAAAAAGTACTTATATTGAGAAACAACATTGGATGTTGTTGATTTGCCATGGGGATCAATTAAGAAAACCGTTTTTGCTTCAATATTCACAAGCTGTGAAAAATCATTTTAAATTTTGACATAACTAAGAGAGACATGATTAATGCTTTTAACGACAAAACACTGCTTTCAAATTTTAAATTCCTCTGGAAAAAAAACAAACTGTACACAAATGGACGAACAAATTCCAGTGTGCTTTGTTCTTATTCCATGTGCTCCCAACCAACATTTTATGATCGAAGAAGGTTGTTTGTAAAGAAAAAAGTAAATGATGATAAATATTGTTTTAACTAACAAAACTTTTTTAGTAAATGCCTTTTAAGGAAAACATAATCACCAGAAAGAATTGCATTTACCAAAAAACATGGTAGAATCACCATTGGTTTATGATGTGCCCATACAGCCAATGTATATTCAATCACCTCAATGAAATACAAAACCAGTTGGCAGTTATAGTGAGAGTATGAGATTTACTTACTTAAAATTACAATTTATAAAATAACTAAAGACCTAAACAATGCTTATTTCCTTATTCTGGTCGGGAAAGTAGATTAGTAGAATTGCGTTTAGAACTAATGACATTTGTATCCCTACCCAGCCAGTATACATACCACACATCTGCAACAAGGAACTAAATTATTAACCAATTGAAGGAGCTCTGCCTGAGTAGACACTTTCCAGCCTTAGCAACAATCAAATGATGGCTTCACAATTACAAAACATTGTTAAAGAACCAATAAACTGATCAAATAGATACAAAAATGGGTATAAACAAAGGTGATCTGAACACACTACTACTGACTTTAACAAATTCTTTCTTGTATGGTATAAAAACAATTATAAAACAACATTGTTATAACCATCAATTCATATATATAATATAGCCTAAAAGTTTTTAAAAAAAAGTTTCCCGGAGTAAATTTCAGTATGTAGATGACATTTTTGGTCCTTCATATATACATAAAATATTTAATTGATAGAACAATGAATACCCATATTGCTTGAATGTTTAACAACACACCAAGGACTTAAGTTATCCTAACAAGTTGACACCAGAGTGAATGTACTTCTTCTTGGTAATAAGGTGAAAGTGACATGGTGGATCACAGCCCGATGATTCACTGCAAACCACAATAGTTGGTGCTTTGCAGTTTATGGGGACAAGTGAGACACACTATGTCTAGTTTAAAAGGATACTTAGATCTTAATTATATGAAGCGATTAGTAAAACATCATACACATACTGCTAATATGTATAATCCACCTCCTTTTGCAAATCTGATAAAATTTCTTTCTTTATATACAAAAAATGATATTAAAACTTATTAAGTAAGTTAATGGTATAAGTTATATTCCTTTCCCATTTCGCTTTTTTTTTCTTTCAAGCTATTGCAGACTGTAGTGTTATGATAACGGACTAGTCTCCTCTGCAACTGGTTTCGATTTAGAAACATTTAGGTCCGTCGCGCTACTGACGAGCTAATCGGCCGTACATTATTAGTAAAGCACAAAAAAAACATACTAACTTAAAACAAAACCTTCATAATAAGCTAAAATGATCTAACCAATTGCCAAACTTATTTTGCTGTCCAATAAAAGCTTCTGAAACTGAGCACTGACAGCCGCGATTTTACTGACACCCAGATTTACTGACACCCAAATTTACTGACACCCAGATTTTTCCGGCAGGTGGCGCTAAAGCAGGTGTCATCTGTCAGTAAATTTGGTGACAGTCAAGGGTGTCAGTGACAGATGTCACCAATACTGACAGGTGGCACTAAAAAAATTTAACCCCTGTTGCGGTATTTGTTACTTTCACAACAATTTTATTTGAAGCATTTTTTTCTGAATTTAAAATGCCGATAACAAGCATACGATCGCGCAGTACAAATGTAAAAATTATTCAACATCACGCAGCAGCACTTTTGCTGTTACGGCAGCAAAAAAAGAAAAGAAAAAATCGTACTGTTTGGGTTCATCCAATTTTACAAAAAAGAAAAGAGCTGGGTAGGCGTAGGCCTTTGCTTTAACACTATTGTGTCCCAACTTGTGTTACAAAAAATAACCGCCTGCATCTTATCACCAGGCGAGTTTCATCGCCTCATTAAAGAGCTACGGTTGGGACGGGAGAGTTCTTTCACCATATATTTTAGGATGAACCCTGACACTTTTGACCAGCTGGTCAACTATATATCGCCACTAATTCAAAAACAGGCTACAGTAATGCGAGAGCCTATATGCCCTGCTGAGCGCCTTGCTATTACTTTGAGGTAAATAAACAAGCTTGGTGCCAAAATGAAATATCTTATAGGCGTAGTCCTACATATTCTCTTTTGCAGATTTCTGGTAACCGGTGACAGTTACCAAACTATTGCCTTTTCCTACCGGACCAGTAAATCCACGGTGTCCAAAATAGTCCCGGAAGTATGTGCAGCAATATGGACAGCTCTGCAGCCAGTATACCTCAAGCCTCCCACACAGGATCAATGGAAAAAAATAAGTGATGAATTTTACAGGCTGTGGAACTTTCCAAACCTTATTGGGAGCATGGACGGCAAGCATATTTTGATGCAAGCTCCAGCAAATACAGGATCACTGTACTTTAATTATAAAAAGCAGTTTAGTATGGTCCTGTTTGCAGTATGTGATGCAAATTATAAGTTTACAGTTGTAGATATTGGGAGCTATGGATCCCAATGTGACGGTAACATTTTTAGAAATTCTAATTTTGCCAAACAGCTAAGGGAGCAGGTAAACTTGCCCGATGATTCCTGTCTACCAGGAACAAACGTGGCATTACCCCATGTGTTTGTGGGAGATGAAGCATTTCCTTTACAAGTAAATTTAATGCGTCCCTATCCCGGAAGACACCTTGACTCTTTGAAACGGGTTTTCAACTATAGATTAAGCCGTGCTCGTCGGGTTATAGAAAATGCATTTGGCATAATGTCCTCAAGGTTTCGAGTTTTTCGACGCCCAATATCTGTAGCACCTGCTAGGTGCGACAGCATTGTTAAATGCTGCACAGTTTTGCACAACTTTTTATGCAGCAAATCAGCATATTGTGAGGACAACGCATTTGATTATGAGGATCGCAATGGTCAACTGCACCAGGGTACTTGGCGCAACGAACAAGCCGCTCGTGCATTTGATCGATGCGTGCAACTTGGGCGTGGTCACTCGCAACATGCTGCATTTGTGCGAGACACTTTTTCGAATTATTTTTCAAGTGAAGTTGGAATGGTACCCTGGCAAAATAGAGTGGTGTTAGGGCATTAATTGGAAGCCTACATGTTAGGATTTGTACCACACTATTTTTTTTTGTTATTTTTTAGAACATAAACCTGTACTAAATTTAAACGGTAAAAAATAAAACATTTCAATGGTTGCTTTGTATATTTATTTCTTATTGATAATCGTTACTGGTTGACTGAATGGCATCATCAACAATTTTTAAGATCTGCAATTTAACAGAGGATTTTAATTTTTTTGGTAACATTTTAACATCACTTGCTATTGAGGAAAAAAATGCATCATCCCCATCCGGTAATGTAGAAATTGAATCTGAGATGATAAAATTGAAATGTATGAATACGTTTATTTGAACATAAGGTTTTTGTTTAACCAAGCTTACCTGATGTCTCTTTTAATATCTTAAACAACTCTTTCTCCACATCTGTTGATGCGGGTCTTTTTGTCCTTTTAGCTGGTGTTGGTGGTGTAGCTGTTTCACACTGCAGATAACATATTTGATTAAAATTGGAACTTCAATATATTTTTAATTTGGCTAGTGCAAAATGTCGGTTGATATAGGGCCCACCTGAATTTGGTTGAAGGAGTCCAGCGAAAATGCACCATCGCAGTCAATAACCACCTCTTCCATAGGAAGATTGATATTTGATGAAGTGCTAAAAAAAACTTTATGGTTATAACATAATTAGGCCATGTTGAGTAGTAATCTTCTGGTATAAACGCAATCTGAGATTGATAAGACAATCATGTTTATCCCCAGGGGTGGGAAAACAAAGGAGTAACTTAACAGAGGCATTGCACTGTGTTGTGTAAAATACATTGATTTTAGTTTTTGTTGAACAGTTTAGTTCCAAGTATAAACAGGCAATGTTTGTCTGTTAAGTGCGTTACCCAAGAACACAACCGACTGGCATGGTTGGTTTCGATCTCGCACCCTTATGTCTGATCCCACCCCTTATCGATCCTCCGAACAGTTTAAATCATAATGTATACTTTCGATTTTGAATGAAGGGTTCCAAAAATCTCATCCTCTCCATAAGTGACCACACCGGAGAAAAGCTGCACCCAGCACCAGACTTTGTTTTGTTGGTCTGTGCCACCTTTTCCCTGCGATACTTATCTCGCAAGGATCGCCACTTTTTTGGCATTCATCGACTGTAAAAACAGATTAAGTCCAACCGATACGAGTATCAAATAAGTCCCACCCATAATTGTAAATTGATTCAGCTACCGGTATAGTATTTGTTTTGATTACGATACGCAACACTAAGAAATTTGTGTGAAGCTAAACTGTATGAATGTCTGACTGTTGGGTAATTTTTTAAAGACCTTTTTTTCAAATATAATTTTTTGTGAAACATGATACTGGTACCAGGTATCTAATTTAGGGGCTTATAAAGTATAATCCTTATCTTCTTGGGTAAATAAAAAACTGACTAAGAGGAAAATGTAGTCACAACTAATCAGTAGCCTGGCCTGACCACAAGTGTAGCCTATGGTGTATATGTAGGGTAGGTAGGCCACCCTGTAATTTCTAATTTATGCATGTCCAAATGTAAAAAAATGTATCTCGGCAGGTAGCCTAATGTCCAAATCAGTAACAAAACTGTAATCTTGACTATGCTTTATCTTACGCTAACCAGATATTTTCATTACAAATGAAACGTCTTCCCACGCCCTTTCTCGTAACACTTTGTCGTGGTATGCTGCCTCTCCTTTGTCATATAAATTCCTTCTCTTTTCTATCTCATCAATTAAAATTTCGTAAAATGAACCTTCCATAATATTACTCTACCTATGAACGTACGTTAATATATTACAAACTTTATAATTATCGGAGAATCAAGTCTAGGTCTAGATCAAGTCTGATAGCTGCTCAACTTAGTTCATAAATTGCTTGCGAGCTTGCGAGCGAAACGCTCAGGTGCGTTCCCGCGCGAACCAAACGAAGCGAGACGAAACGAAACGAGCGTGTAAACGGTAAAATAAAACAAACAAAGAGAGTTATTTCGTTTCACTTCGGCTCGCATCACCACACATCGTGTAAACCAGCCTTAACGCTGTCTGACGGTTGCCTTCAATATTGCGGGGTTTTTCTGTTAATCTTTTTGAAATATAGAATCAGGGCAGGCTCATATATTTTAATTCATTTTCTAAATAGAGATTAAAAACGTTTTTATACTCTATTATTTTTTGGGGGTAAATCAAATTCGTTTAGAAGAAATTATTGAATCAGATATTTTAAAAATTGTGTTGTCGAACTCGCCATATTTCTTATATATTTCTTTATTATCGTCGCATAACGGTAGGCTAAGCTTTATGGATGGCCATCGATTTCATAATTCAGTAAAATCAGCGCCCTGATAAGTTAAGTGCGCAGTAAACTTTCACCTGGCCAAGAGTGTCATAATTTCTTGTGTTACCTCACTACCCGCAGGGTCATTCCCTGATTTGTAAAATTCATGACTTTTGTGTCAGGTTCTCTCCGATTTCAATAACATTTATTGCGATATTGGGTTATTTTTAAAAAGCGCAAGTTAAACCTATATAAAACGACTTTTTTGTAACATATTCATTTTAAACTTTTTAAGGGCTATTCTAAAATTGGTCTTCCCCAACCCAGTGGATTAATGAATTCTACTTAATTGATGAAAGGTCTTAACTATAAGCAGACTGCAATTGCTCAAGCAACACGACAGTGGACGCGAAGTTATCCGGACGGTTACTCGTATAAGCTATTCCTGCTGTAATTTGATGACTTACCTTGTAATAAGCCCATTTGTCGCTTTCTATACCGCAAACTATTAAGATCCATTAAATGCGTTTTGTTTACCCATTTTTTTACATTGTTTTATTTTTGTCGACACCAACTTTTTAGGCTAAAATTATTTATGTAGTTATACATTGGTACCTGGAACCAAACAGTACCAGACAGTGGGATTCTAGAATAGTTAAAGCAATCGAAGAAAGGACTTCCAACTTTTAAGTTAAGTACTTTATCCTGGGGCACAACTGAACAAGCGTCCGACGGGTTAGTCTGGTGGTTTAGTGCGTCGCTTTTTAGCAGTAGGGTTGCAGATGCGAAACTGGTCGCTAACAATTTGGTTGTATTCTTGGGCAAGGCACTTACCGGACATTTCCTGAACCTATCGGATTAATGGGTTCTACTAAATTAAAGGAACGTGTGAATCATACACAACACAATACAATAGTTTGGTTAACTTGACGGTAGAGGTTATCTGACGATTGCCCGTGTGTTAACCCCCTTGGTTTTGTGGGCTCGCGCTTTTTTGAAGCAGATTGC
Source organism: Ciona savignyi (assembly GCA_000149265.1). NCBI lineage: Eukaryota > Metazoa > Chordata > Ascidiacea > Phlebobranchia > Cionidae > Ciona > Ciona savignyi. Next base: position 123,319 of record CH000017.1, on the reverse strand, counting down.
TTGTAGTTGGCTGAGCTTGTTTAGCCGGCTGCCTTACGGTCTTTGGCGAGCTGCGCAGCGGAAAGTCTATTCTCCACAGATCGCACACTAATAATTATAGTGACCACGATTTGTACAGTCTTAATCTCAAACTCGAAGTCTATAACTCTTGATTCGGTTTAGTTGTATTCTGCGTCTCATTCAATATAAAGTTACGTTCGCGAAACAAGTTACTTAGTACGTTAATAGCATCACGCAAGTTATCTCAAGTACGTTATTGTAGGTTATATTTAGGTTATTTAAATTTCCAGAATATATAGGGACTTTACAAGGTGCGAAAAGTTTACGTGCCAGACGTTTCACATCTGCACGTTTGACTAACTGTGGGGAATTAGGTGAAAAAACTATGTTAATGATTTAAACGGCAAAAATACAAAAGCCCCGTACAAGGTGATAATTACGTACAAAGTAATGAAACGTGAGAGTCGGTAAACTTGAAACGCAAAAAAAACGACGTTAAAACACAAAATAGTTTAGACATAAATTAAAACAAATATATACTATACGAAATGCTACAACATCTCATTTTTTCCACATTTTGTTAAGTGTGAGAAAATAAAATCACGGTCTCGTTGAGCATTTCGGATGTTCAGTCGAAATAACAATCGAAGTCATGTGGTGAACGTTCTCACGAAGTTTCGAGCATTTTACACGTTTATCCTGCAAAAACTAGAATAACCTGGTTTGGGAGAATTAAGTACAAAGCTAGAATTGTGCAATCGTGCATAAAAATCTGGTGTCGTGTATGTTAATACGTGATAAGTGTTATCTGATATGTAGTGAAAGTGACATCTCACACTCAAGATAGCAACGCCACAATTTGCATCACATGAGCCATATTTACATACTTTGCCAGCTAATAAACCAAGGCGTGTACGCCTGGTTACTCACTACCGAGTGAGCATGAAATAAATGCAGCGATGATCTCGCTATATGCACCGAAAGCGCAATTAATAAAAACGCAAAAACAAAAACCGAGCGACCTGTCATATGTAGGTTTTACGACTCGTAACGATTAAGGGAAATAATCTTGCGCGGATGTATTTCCATCAACAAACAAAAGAAAACTTTTAGTAAGCAGGACATAAGCCGTGTCTCGTCATTACTGTGCGGTGTTTGTAAAAGCCTGTTTTACACACGAAATATATTCGGTTCGGAACATCCGACACATTGACTGAGAGGCGATTAGACAATTAGACATCGCATTTACATGCGGCGCGATTACCATAGCTATACGAAAGTATGCTGGTATCGTGCAATAAACTGTGGCGTTGTGAAGCGGGTACGCTCACTTATTTACACAGGCTGAACGCAAACGCGCGGGGCAGGGGCGATCAGACTTCGCAGGATAAGAAACAAAACTCAAGCTGCTGCTCAAAACGAGTATATTATAATCGCGTGAACTAGACGCATAATTTGCGTGAGGCGATTAAAAGAAAACTAACGCCTTGTCGGCGGTAACATTGAAAATCTGGCGCGAACGAACAAAACAAACGTCGTTCGACGTGTAAATGCGCCTATTAAACCGGAGGGGTTGGCGCAGCATGGCATCATTGACTCAAGCTCATGATAGCATAATCGTAAAAGCGTTACTGACCTTGTTTAAGATGGAGTGCATATGTAGCAATATTGTTGAAGGTGCGTTTGCTCTTCGTGGTTGTAAGAAGTCTGTTAAGTAAAACACCGATATTATGCATTCTTGCAATAGCCTAGTACCATCCAACCAAACCAGGGACACTAGTATTTGCAATCGTTGCAGACTAATAATTAATTATAGTATAAAAATAATAATAAAACTTACAAAATAATCTAAAAGCTAAAAAATAATATTACAACCCCTTTCATATTTCGTAAATATAAAGTCGTGTTGCGTACTCTCTTCTTTCGTCGGCGAAGACGATGCTTATCATCTTGATTTGAATAGAGTGCGTTGTCTTGTTAGTCACCAACTTCGTCCAGCGAAAAGGGGCGTTTCTTACTTGATGCTTAAAGTTGCTTGGTTTTGAAATCGCTTCTTAGATAAATTGCGTTGGGCCACTCGTCGTTGCCAATGTACTTGAAACTTCTAGTTGAAGTTGACGTCGGAAATTGTTCGTTTCGGAAAGGTGCGTGTCCATTATCACGTCGGGTTCAACAATGTGGGCTCGCGCTTTTTTGAAGCAGATTGCTTGTAGTTGGCTGAGCTTGTTTAGCCGGCTGCCTTACGGTCTTTGGCGAGCTGCGCAGCGGAAAGTCTATTCTCCACAGATCGCACACTAATAATTATAGTGACCACGATTTGTACAGTCTTAATCTCAAACTCGAAGTCTATAACTCTTGATTCGGTTTAGTTGTATTCTGCGTCTCATTCAATATAAAGTTACGTTCGCGAAACAAGTTACTTAGTACGTTAATAGCATCACACAAGTTATCTCAAGTACGTTATTGTAGGTTATATTTAGGTTATTTAAATTTCCAGAATATATAGGGACTTTACAAGGTGCGAAAAGTTTACGTGCCAGACGTTTCACATCTGCACGTTTGACTAACTGTGGGGAATTAGGTGAAAAAACTATGTTAATGATTTAAACGGCAAAAATACAAAAGCCCCGTACAAGGTGATAATTACGTACAAAGTAATGAAACGTGAGAGTCGGTAAACTTGAAACGCAAAAAAAAACGACGTTAAAACACAAAATATTTTAGACATAAATTAAAACAAATATATACTATACGAAATGCTACAGTTTTCCCACTCATGGGGATAAACATGAATATCCTATCCTATCCTGAATAGAGGCCGTTTTTTTTATAATTTTTATTGGTGTGAGTATTGGGTCGAAGTTATGAAGGACTCCTCACCAAAACCGTTTGTATATATAGAAAGCGGTATAAGAATCGTTGGACTAGCGGCTGGTTTCTTTGTCTGTCCAACACACTACGTTAAGAGTATAATTTTAAAAATATATACTTGACATTGGCGACATTTTATTTAACATTTTTCAATACATACATTTAAACGTTGCAGTTTATGTGTGATTATTATTCTTATTCCCAAACTACCGAACAACCAAAAAGCGAAAAAAATATTTTTATATATACAAATAGTTTCACATGTCGTGAATGTTCGCGATCATTGTTCTAAGCAGTCGTCCTCTTTCCTCTCGTTGTCGCTGAAGTTCTTTGCTGAGCTTCTCAATTTCGTCCCTTATCTCTTCGCCTTCTTTCAACGAGCGTTCCACTATCTCTCTCGATCTTTCCAAGCGCATATCAAGATCCCTAATCTGGGTCCGAATCCTAACCCCGCGCTCATTAATTTTAGTGGTCAGGTTGTGCAGCCTTGCCATCAAAGCGTGAACATTGCTGAGATAGAGTGAATCACCTCCTGACATCATATTTTTATCCCAATCTTCAAACGAGCTAGGATTAAACAACTTGAAGCTATTCGTGACTAAAAGATAATAGTCTCGATTGTTTTTCCCCGTTGTATTTATACCTGTTCGCATTTTGCGTCGATTTTTAGGCTTTACACGCGATTCGACCAACACAACCGTCATATTTGCTGAAATTTTAATTATAGTGCAAAGGAAATGAAGCGCTAATATGGTGTAGGTGCGAACATCTTAGGTAATTTCTTGCTTTTTAACGTAATAAATAACGCATGTTAAACAGCATATACCTTGTTTTTCTCTTAGTGACACTCTGTAAACGTATAAGATTGATCAGAAATAACCTCAGATATGCATGTGTTTATGCCAAGCTTGAGATCATATTTGCCTCCAGAAAAGGACAGTTTAATATTGCTGTAATCGATAACCTATTTAATGCTACATAATAGTCGCATAACGGCAATGAAAAACGGACGTCGTAGATTTGTATACCGGTCAGAACAATTCGTGCACGTAGTAGATTTACTGGAGCTATTGTAGTCCTAGTGTGTTAAATACAAATGAGATTTTGCTGCAGCTTTTGTTTAAACTGTTAAACCCCTTGGTTTAGGCAACTGTAGCAAATTGCTTTTCCCAAAAGAAATAACTGACAAGATGGCAGATTGTTTCGATCCGCCACCTTTGGGGTTAATGAGCTACAAAGGACAGAATATTGTCTGATCGATTAGCTGGGTGGTTTGTAGCGTCGCCTTTTAGCCAAAGGGTTGCAGATTCAATATAGTAGCTAGTCGGTTGTGTTACACCCTGTGTTTTCTTATTTACGAGAATAAACATGAATATCCTATATTTATATTTTATCTCCGTGGATAAAAACAGGCTGTAGAGTTTTCGAACGACCATCGTCAGATTACCTCGCGATTGCGTTGGGAAGATATATTACAAATGTCAGATTACGTCGAGGTCACCTTCGGGTTACCAGAGATATCTCTTTAATTTTAATACACGCATTAATCCACCGAGTTTAATTGAACAGCTTGGACCTTCGGTTAAAAGGTGACGCCCAACCGTGCTATTTTGCTGGACTGGGGAGGCGCCGAAAATCCTTGACATTGGAGTACAGGGCCGGTGCTAGGAACCGCGGGGCCCAATTAGAAATGTGATGGCGGGGCCCCTACTCTTTATAGCAAAATTTATGGGTGTTTATATATCATAAAATACATACCAGTAGGCCTACATACAAAACTACAAAAATATACATTTAATACTTGCTATAAAACAAATTAAAGGCAATGTGGATGCTTATTTACGATATATTGTTTTACTTTTAATAGCAAAAAAAGGAAAATTAGGCAATTAACCTTTAGTTTTTCAGAAAAAGACTTTTCTTGCCTTTTTATTAGCAAAGTCAATTAAAATAACTTCTAAGTCAATGGCTTCAGCAATCTCGCATTCTATAGACAACATTATGACGTAACAGGCAGACACAGAAATATAAATTTGACTCAGTTACGATGCATAACAAATTGATATTATGAGAAAGAATATTATTTCACTTTTTATTTTACGTTTCAGTAGTATTTTAAACCTCGTAATACAAAAAGACCCCCGCTAGGCGCGGGGCCCCTTCATGGTGCGGGGCCCAATTTGATCTAATCGGTCAAATCGGCCTAAAACCGGCCCTGTTGGAGTACAATGGTAAACGAATAAACAGAACACATTGCTTCACTTATGTATTGCCAATATAGTACAAGTTATCCGCAGTTTGATCAGTGGTGATTAACCAAATAAAAATCGTACCATTAAATATGCAATGATGAAGTTAATCATTTACAGTCTGAGGAAATCTACAGGGTCCACCAGCTATGACATGCTAAATGGTGATGCATATCCTACTGTTTTGATGATGCCCAGTGATTCCCCAGCGTTACCGCAAAGATTAATATTGTACTATGTTGCATATATGTATATACACAAAATAAGTGCACAAAGGCCAAATTTTAAAACTCACTACACAGAACAGAATGCCAAAGAATAAACATTTCTTAATGGAAGAGAATAATTTGGTCCATGGTTCTACTTAACTATAGTTAAACATTGCAGCAGGTGATAGCACACTACTTTATTGATATGTAAAATAGTATGAAATATTTTTGCTTATAAATGAAATTAATAGTAGAGCACATGCATAACAAAATTCTATAAATATTTCTTGCTTTAAATTTACAGTAATTTTAGTGCATTTTCACACCACAATACATTGGCTTGGGACTTTAAATTATAAATCAATAGGTATATATAGATATAAGAAATTCGATTCATGGCATACAATATAAAGCAATGATTTCACTAAAATAAGCATAATATATTAATAGCGGTGTACCACAATGATTTGTATGGTTAAAACGTCTAATTTTCAAGTCGCTTTAAGAATTTAATATAGCATACAGGGTTGTCCATTACAAAATCGAAATCAATTTGAATAGGGAATTTTCAGAACTTTTTGGATCTGTTGATATTAAATAAATTCTCATATTGGAGCAAAACGAATATTTTTCTCTTAATGAGTTATTGGTAGGGTTGTTATAAATAAGTATTTATTGCAACAAACATTATACATTATTATTTATGTGAAATTAAATTTAAATTATGTATTTTGCTTGCTTTTGAAGTACATTTTAGAGCGCGTGTTAACTATAGATTAGGAATAATTAACTACAGAAAACAAACTGCTAAGGATATCTATAACAGTAGGTTAAAAAATAAAAAAACAATAGGCTAATGTATATTAATAGCTTTACACTGGCCACCTGCACCTATGTCTGAGTGTACCATAATTTCCTTGTGGAAATTGAAGAAAACTAAACTTTTTGTTCTTTCTCCGCACCTGTGGTTCTATAGAGTTCATAAATAAGGTCAACATTTGCTCTAAAGTTGACGAGGTATTCTCCCACGCGAACTAGTGTGTCGTCCACAGAAAGTCCTTCACCCTCAGAAAACCTTTTAAGAAAATCTGACCGATATGGACAGGCGTTTGTTGCCGCCGATACCAGCTTTCCAACCATCCAACCATGGTAGTCCTGCAATGATCCTTTGTAGGCCATCTGTGCACAGCGTTTGAGGTTCTCAGGGTCAGCATCGTAGTCTTTAAGTAGAAGATGCTCCAAGAACAGAATGATAAATAACAGGCCGCGTTTGAGCCACATTAACGCATTCGTGGCAACCCCAGCACCATCCTTTGCCTTCAGTTTCTTGTCGGTTTCCAGTTTTTCTTCCGCTATGATTTGATCCAAAGTGGCAAATTTCACAGGATTTTCGAGAAATCTTGTTTTTATCTTTTCAATATTACCAATCACATCATTTTTAACGGGAGCGAACACTCTTCCTCCAAGAAGATCGAAGATGCTGGGAATTTTGGAGCAGGCATCAATGAATTCTTCAGTTCTGATTCGTTTATCTTCAGGGATAGGGGCAAAGTTTGAACCCAACAATTTAGCCATTTTTCAAATATAAAAGTTATAGGCTAATACAAAAACTAAGATTTATACTCTGAAGATAAAATTGGTGGTTATTAACAACAAAAAATTCAATTTTGGAGTTATATGATCTGGGATGCTTACTTGTATCCTCGTCAGTAAAGCACTGACATGCCAGTACGGCAGCTGCACACTCGAGTTTTTTTTCCTGCGTCTTTGCACACTTGGGTAATTTTACACATGCTCGTGAGCTGGCAGCATAAACATTGTGTAATTGCCAACAAATCTATAAACCTACCTCCGGACCACGGGTAATTTACTGTCAGTACGTTTTTTGTTACGTAGATAGATACCGGTATGTTAGCTGACGGATACGATAGATTTAGGATAGAATAATATGTGTGTTTAAGACTTTCACAAAATAGTAATAAAAAGGAGATTGTGTGCACACTTAAAGTGTGCACTCTTGAACGTTTGCACACTGCACACTTAAATATTTTTGCTTGCACACTCGAGATCTCGGCGAAAAGTGACGTACTTTCCATACGGGCTGACATGACACACAACTATCCCATGCAAACCGTTCGATTACCAGTATTAGTTTTTGCAAGCTTTTCTCCGATATAATATAAGATTATGGACTATGGTTACAGCATGGCAACTACCACCAACTTGAAAGTTAGTTTGGCGCAAAAAATTTTTGATAAAAAATTACCCAAACAATAAACACTTTTTAGGACTTTCTTAAAAGGTTGCCTCTAATTACTACAGGGTCGCTTTGATCAAGCGGTTGGAACTCTAACCCTAAACCTCCAAGCAATCTAAACGATCCACGAGATCGTGTAGTAATTAGAGATACCAGTTTTAAGTTTACAATGTCAACTTGTTTTTACGACGTACCACACTAGTATTAATAACGCACATCGTACCCTATGACGTATTTGTGTACTGGGTTCCCTATTCTTTATAAAACTGTTTTCTAAAATGAAACCATTGCGACGTAGTTTCCTGTAATCAATTAATCAAACCTATAACCCGGTGAATTGCGTAGCCCTATGTGAATCATCCATGCCGTATCAAATGAATATAAAATTTCCTTTTTTTAATTAAAAATAAAACATTACCCTACTATAACATCGCATAATATTGTGTTTAACCTAGAGTGCCGTTTCTCAACTACATAAACCTAACATAGAAACTCTGTTTCTAAGTTCCGCAAAATTTGATAAACTTACTTTACCAATGACAAACATCATTTACATTTCGCTACAGACATATTAACTGGGAACACTGGAATTGCTCATGCGTAAAAACATAGAGATCTAGAAGTAACAAATTTCCATGCGAATTAAGTTTGCTTCATGTCGTTGCATTTATACCTACCAGGGAGGGCTTTCTTAGTTGGGTTGTTGTTGCTATTTTATTAGCTAGTCTAGCTAGATAATGTAAATCCCCCAAAAATTTTTTTTAAAGCCTGTAATATATTTGTGTACGTGGTAGGTTAGCATTCATTGTATTGTATAGTAGTTTGATATCTTTTGTGTTCATATGCCGTGCTTTTTGGACCGGTCATACCTTAAGTTTTTACCTTTGTTGTAAAGTAAGTATAGTCAAATATTTTTTGTTGGTAAATTAAAATTTAAGTTTAGATTTTAAAGATTTGAATTTACATATATTTTCCTTTCCAAAATTATTATTATTAAATATTGGTAACAGTAACAGGTAACAAAAAAAATGGGGTGTAGGTTTTGCCAGGTATGGGTCGCCAATTTCCATTTCCTAAAAAAGATTAACTAAGACATGTAAACCCTCACTTTTGGCTGGAAAAATATGAATCTTGATATTACTATATAAAAAACTGCCATACAGAGAGTTTTCACATATGTATCCATATTTTTCTAACCGTGTTTCCAACTGTTTTATACCAAACTACATTTGTTTTTTTTACCTATATTTTGTGAAACAACTTGAACTTTGTTGATCCTATATTTTTATAGCAATGAGGCGGTGTACACATGAAAAATATATAGGTAGTATTCATTAACCAACCTAGGTCCAATAGGGTTTATCTGGATTTTAAATTTCCAGATTAAATCCCATGATTTTGTGTCATAAAAGGAGAAAGAGAAAATCCTGCAGAAATACATGTACCGGGTAATAACATAAAATATATAAAAATAGTTTATAGGTTCCGTTTTGTCCTTTCCCATCCACTGACTGATGCATTACCGGTAATTGTTTGCAGAGTATCTGAAGGAACCTTGAATACAACAGATATATATATCTATATATTATGACCAAATCAGAAAATAGGTCTTTAGACAGTTAACATCACTATAGTGAGGCCTGGATGCCAGGGTTGTCAATATAAAAATCAAAAATGTATTAAATTGGATGTTAATTTTAGTATTGATACAAAAACTGTAAAAATGTGTTCAAAAAAATAATTTTAAAATGTAAGGTATGCTTTAAACCAGTGCTTCCCAAACTAGGGGTCGCGACCCCGACGGGGGTCGCAAGAAAAAAATTTGGGGTCGCAAAAGCTTCCTGTTTTTCATACAAATTGCTTATAATACCCTACTTTATGCTTCGTAGCCTATTTATTAAAAAACTTTCTCTGAATTGAAACGGCATTATTGGCGTTTTTGACTACAGTATAAAGATACATTACACTGTTAAATTCCGTCTGTAGTACTGTGACGAACTACCATTGTTACAGCATAATGTACATTGTATGAAAACTGCCATTTTCTGGCAGTATTAGGCTACGTGAAATTAATGTGTAAAATACTTCATAGGGTAACACAATCAAATTGTAGTTTGCCTGATTTGCCAAAAACAGCAAGATGTATTTTATTCATGGTTACAAAAATTCTTACAACTTAAAATAAGTTAAAAAGACAAAAAGGGGTCGTAAATTTTTTTGATAATGAGAAAAGGGTCGCTCGTAAAAAAGTTTGGGAAGCTCTGCTTTAAACAACTAAAAATATCTGGTTAACAGAGCCTGTATCAGTACCAGGATAGGCCAAATCTAATGAATTGTGACTTGGTTTTAATATTCTGTTTAATTTCTTTTATAGATTTTAAAATAATCATGTCTGTCCGACTGGTAAATACCTTCAGGCAGCACTTTTCAAAATATGTGATCTCAATTTCTCAATTCAAAGCAAAATCCTTACATTATAACTCTGCCCGACATAGTCAAGCTTCCGGATATGAAAACAGCCATGAAACCATAAAGAACGAACCGCCTGTTGAGGAGAAAAAGGGACTTACAAAAGAAAATCCTGTTTTGGTCGCATCGCAAACAGACAAATGCATTGTTGGGTGCGACTGTGGCACCGATGAACCGACGGTGAAGTGGTTCTTTTTAGAGGAGGGCTCCACTCAAGTGTGCGACTGCGGCTATTACTTTAAACTCGATAAAACTGATGAAAATACTCCAATACCGGAGCACGCAAGAATAATGACTGTGGATGATAACATGATTGACCCACGATACGGCAGGGCAGGGATGCCATTTTTACCCCCTAAGAAAATGCAATCGACTGCGTCAGTGCGTGCAACTAACCCTAAGTTCTCGAAATGATTTTTTGCGCATAAATTTAGTCAAACCTGACCGTGACCGTTGTATTTTATATTTATATGAACTTGTTTCAATTCCAGTTTCTGAAACTGTACAATTTAAAAATATGTAATATTGTTAGCATAACATGTGAACTGATCTTTAGAATTTCTATTACATTCTCTTTATATATCAGTTTGTTTGCAAAGGATATTAAGTAATGCAAAATTTCTGTATTGAAATCAATGTGAAATGCCATATAAAGCACCATGTTTTGTTTGTTATTTAACAAACTTGAAATCTTTAAAGAATCCCTTGAAAATTGAAATTGTTGTGTCTCAACTGAACATTACATTTTTTATATGGTTTGATGCCATTATATAGTTCAAGTTTGTCTAGTTAGTGTACTGGTTAATCTAAGGGTTGTAGGCTACCTATGGACAGTGACACCTTCCAAGTTCAATGCCATTCCCCATTTAGTTTGATATAATTACTGTGGTAATAAGGGTTATGTATGATTGAGACCTTCCTTCAATTTAGTGGAACCCATTAATTCTGTCAGTTCAGGCAATGTCCGTTGAGTGTCTTGCCGAAGCACACAACCGACTAGCGACCAGTTTCGAATCTGCAACCCTAAGGCTAAAAGGCGACGCACTAACCCAGCAATCTATTCAGTCGGAAATCATAAACTCACTATTGTGCGTATAAAAGACCAAGAAACTTAAATTTAAAACATTTAGATCAAAAGGAAAAGAATACGAACAACCCCAGTTTCTGGGAAAACCAAGGGGCTTAAGACACGGGAAATCGTCAGATAACCTAGCGCCCACTGGTGGGTTACCGAAGCTATTGCAGTGTGTTGTATGGTAGAAACGTTCCTTCAATTTGGTAAAACCCATTAATCCGCTGGGTTCATGTAATGTCCGTTAAGTGCCATGACTAAATACACAATCACCCAGTATCTCACCTACAACCAGGCCCGGTGCTAGGAACCGCGGGGCCCAATTAGAAATGTGATGGCGGGGCCCCTACTCTTCATAGCAAAATTTATGTGTGTTTATATATCATAAAATACATACCAGTACATACAAACTACAAAAATATACATTTAATACTTGCTATAAAACAAATTAAAGGTAATGTAGATGCTTATTTACGATATACCAGTATTGTTTTACTTCCAAACATATATATATATATATCTATATATATATATATATATATATATATATATATATATATATATATATATATATGTATATTGTTTAGCAATCATATTCATTATGACGTAACAGGCAGACACAGAAATATAAACTTGACTTAGTTACGATGCATAACAAATTGATATTATGAGAAAGAATATTATTTCACTTTTTATTTTACGTTTCAGTAGTATTTTAAACCTCGTAATACAGAAAGACCCCCGCTAGCGCGGGGCCCCTTCAAAGGTGCGGGGCCCAATTTGATCTAATCGGTCAAATCGGCCTAAAACCGGCCCTGCCTACAACCTTTTGATTGAAAGGCGACGGGAACACTTAACCGCGCTCAAACCAGTGATTAGTGCTTTAAGATCCCATAATAACAGAATTAAAATAAAGTAGAGCGTGTTAACCACAACCACTTTTGAGTGCCCGCTATATTTTTTTCGGATGAAGATTCGATCGGGTTGCCTGGTTACCTTGGTATATCTTATAGGCCAGGGGTCGGCAACCTACGGCCCGCTAAGCAAAATCATCCGGCCCAAGACATCTTACTGAAGTATTATAGAATACGGCCCACTGTGTCATCTGCATTCTTAAAACTTGAACTTCAACAATCTATGCGGCAATAATAAAAATGCGCCTGACCGTGTCTATTGAGAATGTGTGCGTGCAGACAAAGAAAATGCTTTGAGAGAAAGCAATAAGTGTGTGTGTATTTGTTGGCATGCGCATTAGTAAAAGTAGAAGCAATCTAATTGTAATATTATGACGTAATGACACAACAGACATCGTTTTTGCTATTTCATGTGTTTGCAACGTGTTCTTTACTAACTATAGTCCTGTACGATAGATAATACTAGTAAACATATATTTTTCTAATTGATTTTGCAATCTTGAAATGTTAACAAAACGTAGAAAAGTTGATGTAGAGTTAAGAAATTTATTACGGCCCGCAGAGATCATGTTGAGTTTCGTTTTGGCCCGCGACTATGAAAAGGTTGCCGACCCCTGTTATAGGCATATAAAGTGCATACCGTTTGTTGAAACTAATGGGTTACCAATCCGAACTTGATATTCATATTTACTGAATAAAGTATTCACGTTCATATAGAAATTTTAGGTGTAGTTATAAACTTATTCTTTTATAATTGGAAGCGAATTGTCTTTTGCAGTTCTAAGATATCCCTAAAATATCTATAGTTTATATTGAGTTATTATTTGAATTAAAGTTGTGTTTTTCTGATTCACGTTGAACATATTTAACTTTTTTTTTAAATTCTAAGTAAATAACTCTTGCCAATGCTGAGATATCGGCGAAAACGCCAAAAATGCTATAAAAACTGTTTTTTTAATACCATTTACCTCATTCTTTATTTGTAGAAATTGGACTTGTAAATCAGGGTGTTTAAATATTTTGGTCATGTCCTATGACGTCATAAAGCAAAACTCACATGCTTACGTTTCACTAAACCATAAATATTTTTGTTGAATATGTTATAATCAATGGGAATGATGCAACTGCTTATTAAGCTTTAAACACATTAAGAAGATGATTAATAGTTTGTGCAATTAATTCACGTCGTACAAAAGAGTAGTGTGTAAACTGAAGGGTGCCACAAAAAGACCAGGAACTCGGCGTTAATGGAACATACTTAATATGAGAAACAACAGCAATTCAGGCATTCTAAACGTAGTTTTTTTTTACCACAGTCTTGACATTAATAAGTACAGTATATAACAAATATTATAATTACATACCACATAAGTGGTGTATAGTTAACATCAGGTTAAGTTTTGTATGTTTTTTCGGGGTTCAGTACACGTTCAGGAGAGCTTAAGTTTGTAAAGCAAACGGAAATGTTTATATTATGGTTGCTGCAGGAACCCGCTTCTGTCCATTAAATTCAGAAATTTGATGAGATAAAGCAAACCTTCCCACCATGAATCGCGGCCTTGCAGTTTTATCCCACCTTCATTGTAAACTGCCATAATGTATACTTCGCCAACCACAATTCTGCGCCAAAGTGAAAAAGCCATTGTCGCTTTAAGATCGCTCTGAGCATCCAGACCTGGATTTGTTTCTAAATTCACAACGCAGTGCCGTATGGTGTACTTGTAAGAGTTTTTAACATCAGTAAACTCAAACTGCACGGTCAAAACCTCATTTTCGTTACAAAATTCGGCCTTGAATCGCAACGGATACTCCATCATAAAACTAAGATCGTCCACAATTTCTTGAAGAGTCAATTTAATAGCATTGCTAGGAGCTACCCTTGGGATGTTTCGTTCCGATTCTGTTGCACAGGTTAAATAGAAGTTTCTTCCGGTGGCGCTTAACGTGGAAGCACCCCTTGCCCGCAATGCTTCTCTGTATACAAGTGTAGCTGATTCTACAACGGAATTGTCAGACGGTTTTGAGTCTAGTGCCATTTTGGTGAGTTCTAGTGCCCATTGGAGTTCATCTATTAAGTGATACCCGGTTTCTGCTAGTTTCTTCTTTGATAAATTTAGACTTCTTTTTGCGAGTTCTATCATTCTCCGAATAGGTATAACGGTTACCATACGCTGAGCACGTTGAGTTTTAGTTAGCGGGTTCAAATTTACAGGGTCATTATCAAACCAACCTAAAAACCCAGAGTAAACACTGCGGATCGACCAATCGACAGAGCCATAAAACTCTATTAAATAGGGATGCTTTGCCAAGCCCGAAGGCAAACGAACTCTTTCAACTATCTCGTCGACTTCAAAGTTTAGATTTATATAGCGCAGTGTCTGGTCGTAAATATACTTAATGGCGTCTCTGTATGAAGTTATGATGCCAAATACGTTTTCCACTCCTGAGACGGGTAAAGTATGAGACGGAATCATATGCTCAGCACGGAGATTTCGTATCACGTCCAAACTCTCGTACCAAGATTTCACACTTCGGTAAGGAGAACCTCTAATAGCATAAAGGTTGGGAAACGCTTGGTAGATGTTATCCCCGGGAAATACCGCACTTTTACTCGGGACCCAAACCGTGGTTTGGTCGTCTGTTTCTCCTGGCGTATGTATCAGTTGAAATGTGACACCTGAGACGGCGTAAAGATAATCTGGTTAGTCTGGTTATTTAGTTTAACCCCCTTTTAACCGAAAGGTTGCATGTTTGAAACTGGTCGCTAGCTAGTCAGTTGTGTCCTTGGGCAAGGCACTTAACGGATTGCCTAAACCCAGATTAATAGGTTTTACTAAATTAAAGGAATCTGTGGATCATACACAACACACTGCAATAGCTCCAGTAACTCTACAGTGGGCGTGAGGTGATCTGACTACTTCATGTGTGTTAACTCCCTTGGCTTTTCCATTTACGCGGATAAACATGAATATATTCCATCCTATCCTCATATGAGTAGGTCGTATGATAAAATAAAATAAATCTTTCTTACCAGCGACGGTGAAAGTTGCCTGATCGTTGTATGTGTGAGTAATGTTTAAACTGAGAACGGGTCTTGAATTAGCTTTATAATCGATACCCAGACCGTCGTTTGTTTTGTCTTCTTCTGAAAGAATTCTACCGAATTGTCTCGAACCCCTTTTCCAACGAACCCCAGTCGTAAAACCTGGAATTATATATTAATTATTATTCTGAAACGTTTATATAAGAGATCTGTTACGTGAAATTTTTAATAGATCAGTCTATTGTGTGTTAGATCAATCGTTGTCAAGCTTTTTTTTCCTTCGGTCCGGTAAAGATGTGATAATTTTACAGCCGCCCAGTAAGAGAATGTTAATTATTTGCAAACAAAGCCTTTCAGATCCCAAAACAAAACGGAAAAAGGTTAAATAAGCGACTGATGCGGCCTAATTGCAACTTATCCGCCGAACGGGGGTTGGAGAACACTGTGTAAGATCACCCAACAGTCATTGCATAATCATTACCAAACAACGCACAGCAATTAAGTTTACTTAACTAATAACAGGAATAATATTTTACCATTATCGAAAATATGTCTTGCCGTGCTGGAGTGAGCATACACATCCACCGTCCAATTTCTATTTGCAGCATCCTGAAGTAGTGCATTTGCTCCACCGAAGTGATCTTTTAAAGGTTAATTTTTTACCAGAAACTGTAAAATCAACTAAAAGGGAGCGGCTCACGTATATGCTATTGCCATTGGCTGGATTTAAAAAAAATACCGGCAGAAATGCATTGGAGAACTTCCAACTTCAAACTTATCATAACGATGACGTTACAGTTTTACGTTTTTAGTTACCTTTAAAAAGCTATTGCCTCCAACCCAGCGGTTCCCAAACTGGGCGCCGCGGCGCCCTATGGAGCCGCGAGACTTTGCCAGGGGCGCCGCGAAAGCATGCGGAAGTTGCTGCATTGATTGTTTTTCTTACAAAAAACAGTACATGTGTATTACACCAGTAAAACTTTAATTGGAGATGTTTGAGTCGGGTGTGCAGCCCCACACACTGACATACAGTACTCGTTTTACTTTAAAATCCATTGTTCGGTGTTATCTGCCACGATTTGCTGACTAACAGAACATTGTTTTCTAATAATGGTTTGTCAAATAACTGCTTTGCATTTATTTCGTCACTTTAGTAGTTTAGTGAATAGTTTTAAAGAATTTGAATGGTTATCCAAATGCATGCTATAGTCTGGATATACAATACATGCAGTTTGAAAATTTTGGCTTTATGAGGGAGCCGCAAGGTTTAATAAGTTTACAAAAGGCGCCGCCAACAAAAAAGCTTGGGAACCGCTGCTCTAACCATTAAACAAAAAGTCAAACTGCTTTTACCTGCGTGAGAATGAGTTATTATTATTGCCTTTAGCGGCTTGTCAGTAATCTTTCGAAACTCTTCGTAAATCGTAGAAGCGAATTGAAGCGATTCCGTAGTATCCACTATAATTATTCCGTCTGTTCCTGACAAGTTTAACAGATAAGCCATTTTTTGGTTCCGTATGAAAAGGGAAGAATTTATACTGTACGGTGCTAATTAAGTTGACTTAGGTGCTATCACACAATTTATATATCAATGTAAAGGTTAGTAACATTAGTTGGGTAATTATATTTTCTCGGTCGGGGCAAGAACGATTGATTACTTACCTGGACCCCTCGTCTTCACAATTTGTTATTAACACGTCACTGACGTCATGGAGTGATAAGTGTCAATACGCTGGGTCAAATAAACTTTTTGCAAATATTGTTTAAAGGCCTCTGACAACTCAAGCGCTTTTAATAGCTTGCAGTCAATTGCGTTCTTGGACATAACCCTATGGTTTAATAGTGTATTCATATTTTACGAGTAGAAAATAAAACAGAAAATGCAATATTGTCAACTCCGAACATGAAGGTTAGCAGAACTTGACACATATTTGTCAATTGTGAAAAATTTTAATCAAAGCGAATGCAACGACTTTTTTCTAATAAACAACCTCTTAGTTAGATGGCCAATTATATGTTTGCTAAAGATGGTAAAATTAGTATTTTACAGTCTCGGACCATCCCTTCAATAGTCTACAATAACGTCTATGAATTATTAGAGAATTACGTAAAATCTATATTATAAAAAAAATTACCTTTAATTAAAATCATATTGGAGCCAGTGAAGCCAATTGAGCAATAGATACCATCTGTAACTTCAATAATTCGAGGGGGAAGAAACAGTTGTGTATGTCTTTGTAAAATCTGGTCTGCTTCTTCCACACTAACCGTCTGTTCGTTCGACGACTGTCCAACAGAATAATTGAACATCAACAGACACAGGAAGCCAAATAATTTGATCTTCATTTCTTATTGTCAATTCTTGAATTTAA
The DNA here is from genome assembly GCA_000149265.1 of Ciona savignyi. NCBI lineage: Eukaryota > Metazoa > Chordata > Ascidiacea > Phlebobranchia > Cionidae > Ciona > Ciona savignyi. The sequence goes on along the minus strand of CH000017.1, from coordinate 105,863 downwards.
GTAATGAGGCTGATAAAAATACTAATGATGCAAATACGAAATATTCGATTTTCATTTTAAAAACTTAATCAACCCTTTCTTATCGCCAATTCTTAAAGTGAAGTTTTATATGAGGCTATACAGCTTATAGCTTTAAAGACCTTACGGTGAAAAACTACAATCCGTTAACACTTACTAGCTGTAGTAATTTGTAAACAGTTCCCTGTATTAAACTTACAAACGTTTCTCTTACCCGCTTTCCGCAGTCCAACTGGAATATTTATGGGTTTTGTCTATTGAAATGTATTTATTTACCCGATACATAATCTGTTTTAACTTTTTTACAATTGTCAAACTTTAAATATGTTTACAATTGTCAAACTTTAAATACGTGCCGTCTGTTTTCTACCTGTATTATGATTCGTTTGATATTTGTTACTAGGGGGAAGTTTAACCTAACTGACACTTTGACGAACAACTTTTCTATGTGAATTCATTTTTACGTTTTTTAAATATCCATGGTTGTAAACCATCGTTGGCAGCATATATGCGCCAATACATTTCATTTTAGTGCAGTATTGTGGAGAGCAATAAATCTAGTCCTAAAATTTGAAGACTTGTTTTCTGGCTCTATCAAAACGAATTCTGTAGTGTTGTAAATGTAAATGCTCCAATTCCGATTACCTATTAAACAATGTCTATTTAATATCACGAATATAATGGTATTAAACGTGAATAAAGCTGTTTAATATCGAGTTTATAGTCTCGAGAGTACGTTCTTAATTTTTAGAGAGATACCCATTACCAGAATCTGTATCGGCTATTTAATGAAAAGAGATACAATTTAAAACTAGAGTTGTAGTCTCAAAAAAAAGATTTGTCGTCATTCGTCACTGAAAAAAGGTTGATACCGAACAGATTCTGGTTTCGGTTGTATGGTCCTCCAAAGAAAAAAACATGTTCTCTCGAGTAGTACCTCATTCTTTGTTTGTATAAATTTAACTATAAACTTGTAAATCCGGGTGTTTAAATATTTTTGGTCATGTCCTATGACATCATAAAGCAAAACTCACATGCCTACGTTTCACTAAACCAGAAATATTTTTGTTGAATATGTTATAATCAATGGGAATGATGGATGTAACTGTTTATTCAGCTTTTAAACACATTTAAAAGTTGAATTATAGTTTGTGCAATTAATTCACGTCGTACAAAAGAGTAGTGTGTAAACTGAAGGGTGCCACAAAAAGATCAGGAACTCGGCGTTGATGGAACATACTTAATATGAGAAACAACAGAAATTCAAGCATTCTAAACCTAGTTTATTACCACAGTCTTGACATTAATAAGTATAGTATATAACAAATCTTATAATTACATATCACTTAAGGCAGTGGTTCCCAACCTTTTTTAGTGTCGGGGCCAAATTTCAGAATATGTATGGAGCCGCATGAAAACACACTGCTTTAAAAAAACAGTGACGTAACAATAGCAGCCTTTTCACAACTTTCCTTGCCTCTAATCTTAACTATGTAGTAAAAAACTCTTAGAATCAGATTCTAATATTTTTAGGGGATTTTCAAAGGTCAATGAGAGCCGCAAGAAGGCTAGCTGGGAGCCGCGGTTGGGAATCACTGACTTAAGGTGTGTATAGTTAACACCAGGTTAAGTTTTGTATGTTTTTTTTAGTTTTTCGCGTTTCAGTACACGTTCAGGAGAGCTTACGTTTGTAAAGCAAACGGAAATGTTTATTTTATGGTTGCCGCAGGAACCCGCTTCTGTCCATTAAATCCAGAAATTTGATGAGATATAGCAACCCTTCCCACCATGAATCGCGGCCTTCCAGTTTTATCCCACCTTCATTGTAAACTGACATAATGTATACTTCGCCAACCACAATTCTGCGCCAAAGAGAAAAGGACATTGTCGCTTTAAGGTCGCTCTGGGAAACCAGACTTGGATTTGTTTCTAAATTCACAACGCAGTGCCGTATGGTGTACTTGTACGAGTTTTTAACATCAGTAAACTCAAACTGCACGGTCAAAACCTCATTTTCGTTACAAAATTCGGCCTTGAATCGCAACGGGATACTCCATCATAAAACCAAGATCGTCAACAATTTCTTGAAGAGTCAATTTGATAGCATTGCTAGGAGCTACCCTTGGGATGTTTCGTTCCGATTCTGTTGCACAGGTTAAGTAGAAGTTTCTTCCGGTGGCGCTTAACGTGGAAGCACCCCTTGCCCGCAATGCTTCTCTGTATAAAAGCGTAGCTGATTCTAAGATGGAAATATCAGACGGTTTTGAGTCTAGTGCCATTTTGGTGAGTTCTAGTGCCCATTGAAGTTCATCTATTAAGTGATACCCGGTTTCTGCTAGTTTCTTCTTTGATAGAGTTAGACTTCTATTTGCAAGTTCTATCATTCTCCGAATAGGTATAACGGTTACCATACGCTGAGCACGTTGAGTTTTAGTTAGCGGGTTCAAATTAACAGGGTCATTATCAAACCAACCTAAAAACCCAGAGTAAACACTGCGGATAGACCAACCGACAGAGCCATAAAATTCAATCAAATAGGGGTGCTTTGCCAAACGCGAAGGCAAACGAACTCTTTCAACTAGTTCGTCGACTTCGAAGTTTAGATTTATATAGCGTAGTGTCTGGTCGTAAATATACTTAATGGCGTCTCTGTATGAAGTTATGATGCCAAATACTTTTTCCACTCCCGAGACTGGTAAAGTATGAGACGGAATCATATGTTCGGCACGGAGATTTCGTATCACGTCCAAACTCTCGTACCAAGATTTAACACTTCGGTAAGGAGAACCTCTAATAGCATAAAGGTTGGGGAACGCTTGGTAGATGTTATCCCCGGGAAATACGGCACTTTTACTCGGGACCCAGACCGTGGTTTGATCGTCTGTTTCTCCTGGCGTATGTATCAGTTGGAATTTGACACCTGTAACGGCGTAAAGATAATCTGGTTAGTCTGGTTGTTTAGTTTAACCTCCTTTTAACCGAAAGGTTTCATGTTTAAAACTGGTCGCTAGCTAGTCAGTTGTGTCCTTGGGCAAGGCACTTAACGGATTGCCTAAACCCAGATTAATAGGTTTTACTAAATTAAAGGAATCTGTGGATCATACACAACACACTGCAATAGCTCCAGTAACCCTACAGTGGGCGTGAGGTGATCTGACTACTTCATGTGTGTTTACCCCCTTGGCTTTTCCATTTACGCGGATAAACATGAATATATTCCATCCTATCCTCATATGAGTAGGTCGTATGATAAAAAAAAAATCTTTCTTACCTGCGACGGTGAAAGTTGCCTGATCGTCGTATGTGTGAGTAATGTTTAAACTGAGAACGGGTCTTGAATTAGCTTTATAATCGATACCCAGACCGTCGTTTGTTTTGTCTTCTTCTGAAAGAATTCCACCGAATTGTCTCGAACCCCTTTTCCAACGAACCCCAGTCGTAAAACCTGCAATCGTCCGCCAGGTTAGTCTGGCGGTTTAGTGCGTCGCCTTTCAATCGAAAGGTTGCAGGTGCGAAACTGATCGCTAGCTAGTCGGTTGTGTCGATTTCCCGTGTGTTAACCCACTTCGTTTTCCCATTCACGGGGATAAAAATGAATTTAAAAAAAAGTTAAATAAGCGGTTGACGCGGCCCATTTGCAACTTATTCGCGAAACGAGGGTTTGGAGACCACTGTGTTAAATCTCCTCATTACATAAACAGTCATTACATAATTATTACCATACAACATACAGCACATAATCCAAGATCACCTTAAGTCCCAAATAATAACTTGGCGATACATATAAAGATTTCAATATATATAAGAAAAAGATCTTGGTGACGAGCCAATCACGGGTTCGAAATCTAGGCCAGAACTAAAAACTAAAACAATGAAAATATATCTCCTGTAAATGTTACCATTATTGAAAATATGTCTTGCAGTGCTGGAATGAGCATACACATCCACTGTCCAATTTCTATTTGCAGCATCCTGAAGTAGCGCATTTGCTCCGGCGAAGTGATCTTATAAAAGGTATTTTTACCAGAAACTGTTTAATAAACTAAAGTGGGGGTGTTTTAAAAAAATATTACCCAGTTAGAGAACCGTTTGCGATGAATTTAATATTAAGTTACTCAGACCTGTCGTCGACCACTATGTAAGATTTATCGTCGCAATTATTGTTTATATTATATCGATGTCACCAGGGAATAAGATCGGTATTGTATTCCCTTTTTTCCCACAATTTCACCGAACTATAAAACGCTTGTTTTTTACCGCATGAGCATTATCGTGAGGTAATCGGTCTTTTGGTAGTATGTTTCGGAATTAACGGTTAGAAAGAAGATGTGTATGACGTGCTTTGGCTCCTGTTCAGCCACAATTTGGTAAATATTGGGTTTATTTCTCAAACTAGTAATTTTTGTGATAATTAAATTGTACATATATTTTTCCTTAGAAAACCGTCATTTCAAGACCTTTCGTTTTCGCCATCATTTAAATTCGAATAAATTCACAAGTTTTGGACAATGACGCGTTATTTCAAACTCTAAATAAAGGACGCCGTCTATAAGCATACTGCAACCTCTCACTAAGACAGGTGTTAGGAGCCAGCACCTTGTCGGGAAGTTACACACTAATTGATTTTTTTGTTAAAAAATATTTATTTTTATAATGGCACAGAAAAAAGTTAGAGCTACAACAAGGCAACAGTTTTAATAATTTTAAATCCAGCCCAATTTCAATATTTAAAAAGTCATTTTGTTTTATGCAATGCACTAGCGTAGTAAGTATATAATAATGGGCTTATATCTTTGTTTTTTTTATTGCGGCTGAAAATTTAGTCTATAGGTTAGCCCAAAATAGCTTATGTAGATGGTGGGCGCGAAGTAACCTGACGATTGGCCGTGTGTTAACGACCCTTGTTTGCGTTTTCCAATGGGTTTCGCGCCCTGTCCACATACATCCTTTTGGCATTGGCTGAATTTAAACCATACCGGCAGAATGCACTGGCGAACTTCCAAATTACCATAACAATGACGTGTCAGTTCTACTATTTTAGTTTTATTTCAAATGCTATTGTCTATATCCATAACACAAAGAGTCAAACTAATTTTACCTGGATGGAAATGAGTTATTATTATCGCCTTAAGCGGCTTGTCAGTAATCTTTCGAAATTCTTCGTAAATTGCAGAGGCGAATTGAAGCGATTCCGTAGTGTCCACTATAATTATTCCGTCTGTTCCTAAACAAGTTTAACAAATAAACCATTTATGGTTCCGTATGAAAAGTGAAGTATTTTTACCGTTCGGTGCTACTATACACAATTTATCACTGTAAAGTCTAAAACCCACTGACAACGCGAGCGCTATCAATAGCCTGAAATCAGTTGTGTCATTGGGCATAACCCTTTAGTCTGGTGGTTTAGTGCGGCGCCTTTCAACCGAATGGTTGCAAGTACGAAACTGGTCGATAGCCATTCAGCTGTGTCCCTGGGCGAGGCACTTAACGGACATTGCCCGAACCCAGCAGATTAATGGGTTTTACCAACCTGAATGTATGCATCATACACCACACACTGCAATAGCTCCAGTAACCCGACGATGGGTGCAAGGTGATCTGACGATTGCCCGTGTGTTAACCCCCTTGGTTTTCCCATTCACGGGGATAAACATGAATATCCTATACTAACAGTGGAAGCATATTTAATGACTAGAAATAAAACAAAAAATCTATTGTCAATTCTGAACGATGAAGGTTTGCAAAACTTGACAAATATTTGCCAATTGTGAAATATTTTTATCAAAGCGAATGCAAAGCCTTTTATTAGGACCAAACAACCACTTAGTTAGGTATATTTGCTTGGCCGGGTATAACAAAGGTTTACGGGTTTACCCGGATTTCATTTCCAAATATTAGTTATTGCCTCTATCGTCTACCAAATAATCATATAATTAGATAATACCTATATTAAAAAATAGTAAACTCTGTGTTTTTACAGTTTCGGACCAACCCTTCAATAATCTGCAATAACGTCTACGAATTATCAGAGAATTACATACTATCTATCTTAAAAAACATCATATCTACCTTCTATAAAAATCATATTGGAAATGGTGTAGCCAATTGAGCAATAGATACCATCCGTAACTTCAATAATTCGAGGGGGAAGGAACAGTTGTGTATGTCTTTGTAAAATCTGGTCTGCTTCTTCCACACTAACCGTCTGTTCGTTCGACGACTGTCCAACAGAATAATTGAACATCAACAGAAACAGGAAGCCGAAATATACGATCTTCATTCTAAAAACTTAATCAAGCCTTTCTTATTGCCAATTCTTAAAATGAAGTTTTAAGGGACGCTTATAAAAATACTAATAATGCATAAGTAAAGTTTTCTACAGCTTAGCTTTAAGGAACTTACGGTAAAAAGCCACAATCCGTTAACACTTACTAACTCTAGTAATATGTTTGTGGTTCCCGGTATTAAACCTACAAATGTTTCTTTTACACGCGCTTTCCGTCTAACTAGAATATTTATGGTTTTAGTCTTTTAAAATGTACCGCTATTTATTTACCCGATATACATAATCCGTTTTGACTTTTCTACAATTGTCAAACTTTACCGCATGTTGGATATTTACTTGTTTTATCCATTAACCATATTTTAACTTAAGTTTGGCATCCACGTGCACTTTAATTCTCTACGAATCCTAACGAAACACATTTTGTTTTTCTTTCCTATTTTAATTTTTTTCTGAATCACGCTCGTCACAGGCATGTTCGGTTGACTGGTCATTGGTAAAAACGAGTTATCTGGCTGATAGTTTGCCTCGAACTTTAATATTAAAAATAAGGATTTTTCTCTATTGCCAATATCTTGATATAGGTAATTGGGGTCTCTCTAGTTCACTTGAGAAACGAGATTCTTTTGCACAGTTTGCGCGTTTTGACCGTGAATGATTTGTAGGCCTAGTGCTCTAGCGCATCGCGTGTTGGAGTTAGCGCAAGTTTTTGGCACAAATTGCGGATTATAACAGTAAAGATATACTAAAAAAAACGTAAATAAAGTGGGAAGATCACATCTGGCACATCCCAAGAAGCGAAACTCTTTCTACTGCTATAGAGACCTTGAATAAAATAAACATTTTAGCGTAGTATTAGAAAAAAACATTTTTTGTGAGAGTTCCCCCTGAAAACCCTGTTCTAACGGCCAACCGTATGACCCGTCTACCTTAGTCTACAATGTACAAAACGCAATTACATTAAAGCGTTTTAATAAAATATTACTAAAACTATAACAACTATTAACCAGTATTCGCTTGCCTTACTCAATAATTCTCAGCTTACTCAATACGTAACAATTTATAAAATTACGATGCACAACAAGAGTTTAGATCAGTGGTTCTCAAACTTTTTAGAGTAGGGACCCACTATTAATTACCACAATTTATGGCGACCCACTTAACTTTATATATAGTTGTTGTAACATGTGTGAGAGATTAAAGGTTCAATGACCTGAGGTCATGTGAAGATTACGCCACGATTCAAGATTGTGTGATGTAACAATTATGATAATTTTCCCTTGATTTTTGTATAGGAAATAGCCAGTATAGTTAATCAGAGGTTTCTATAACTTTTCACGACCCACCAAGATTCCTTTCGCGACCCACCGGTGAGTCGCGACCCATAGTTTGAGAAACGCTGGTTTAGATCAATTCGGAAAGGACAACGTAAAAAGCGCGCGCAAAAAAACAGTGCCAATAACTAATTATTCGTGCGTGCTTATTAAAACGGCTAGAACGCCTGGGGTGTAACACACAAAACCAAAACAACAATAACCCCAACACATCACACTGACTAACCAATCCATTACATATGTATATTTTTGCTGTTTTCAAAAGATATATCATATAGCTTTCGTACAAGACCAAACTTTAGCAGTTTCGACAAGAAATTTTGGAGATTTTTTATTTTGAATAAACACATGTCAAAAAAGTCAAATTTTGTTATCTCGTTTAAAAGGGTTAACTTTCTCTGGCGAACGAATCTATTTTCTACGTTTTTTTAGTATCCATAAATCTAGTCGTGAAATTTAAAGACTTGTGTTTGCTGGCTTTATCGAAACGAATTCTGTATACTGTTGTGACTATAAAATCCCCAATTCCGATTACTTATTATACGATGTCTATATGTAATATCCCGGATATAAGCGCATCAAGCGTTGTATAAGCTGTGTAGTATCAAAGTTAGTCTACTCGAGAGAACTTATATATATATATATATACTTGAAATATACATGCAAATACTGCTCCGGTATAGGCTACAAACAAGCTGACTGTTATAAAAAAATCTGATTACCCTGAACTCGCAAAACAGAGCGAACTACAAGAACTGGCAACACGCCGTACAACGCTAATGATAGTACAAGAAAAGATATCGCCCAACCCACGGGCAGTGTTTGAGCTGCAACGGATAACGTCATTGACGTGCTTGTGTGCAACCCTCCAGCAGCAAAGACGCAAAGCGATGATGACTCTACAGCAACTAATACGGTTGTAGTGAAGGCTTTACAATACAAAAAAAGCATTCTTATCCTAGCATCGATGAAGCACGAAATACGTGGGTGAAATCGCTTAGTTTAAGCAAAAAAAGATCCGGTCATTTGCCCTAAATGCAACAACGAAGGGTTAACAACAGAAGACAATCCAAAATATACTTTTGCTGGTCTTGTGAAGAAGATTTTCAAGTTGCCAAATCTTGTTGTCCTGTCGACCTTTTTCTAGCGCAAGGATAGGATAGGATAGGATATTCATGTTTGTCCCCGTGAATGGGAAAACCAAGAGGGTTAAAACACGGGCAATCGTCAGATCACCTCGCGCCCACCGCCAGGTTACCGGAGCTATTGCAGTGTGTTGTGTATGATTCACACGTTCCTTCAATTTGGTAGAACTTATCAATCCGCTGGGTTCAGGCAATATCCGTAAAGTTCCTTGCCCAAGGATACAACCGACTTGCTAGCGGCCAGTTTCGCACCTGCAACCTTTCGATTGAAAGGTAACGCACTTAACCGCTAGACCAACCGGCAGGACAAATGTACACAAAATCTATGCAATGTGCCCTGTGTAAGGGGAAGATGATTAAACTGCCCTGCTGCGATTCTCTCCAACCAGAATTCGTCTCGGAAGATAGGATGCTGGAATGCACATCTTGTCAAGGGTACTCTGCACAATGTCCATGTAAAAAGCTTAACTATTTTTCTAGTACTCAAGCATGCAGACCGTGTTTTAACAAAAGCTGTTACTACCCGTTTATACACTGTGATTGCCAAAAAATATGTTAAATTGATTTTTTATGTGAATGTGGTGCTCAACCTTTTTACGTTTTGGAATGATAATTAAAGACTTTTTTTATTTTTATTATTTATTATGGTTGTAAGCATAGCATCATACAACGTTGCGGGCCTTAGAAACAACAAGAAAGGTAAATCCATTTTAGTTTTTTAAAGCTAAAGAAATATGCTGGTATTTTTTTTACAAGAAACGCATGGCTCGAGCGATGTAAAAAAACTCTGTATTCGACCCTTAACTTGACAGAAATGTTTAAAAGAATATACCAATAAAAATGCGACGAAGGTCGCTGCGTTAAAGAAGAAGTTCAACTAACTATTCTCCCTAACTCTCCAATGCAAACTTGGCCTCACAAAACAGCTGTCACTTAAAATCCTGACATAGAAAGTTTTAGATTTTTTCACAAATTAAAATTGAAGCTTATAGATCTGCAACCTAAACTCAACCCCTTTTAAAATTTTACCTAAAAATTTTGACACCAACGTTCATCGGCAACTTTTTTTCTAACAAAACATCCAGCGGATGCACAATCAACACTTTTATTTCAAAAATCATTGCTCCACTATTACAAATCTTTACAGCTAAACGAAAACACTGGCGCGCAGCCTAAACACATGTTGCTTTCAACCAAACAAATATTGGGGAATCACCACCAAAGTTACTTAGCAAAACACTCATGACTAGACGAGGTACCATTTTCAGCAAAACACTCATGACGAGAGGTACCACTCGTCACATCCTGCCTTAATTGGTTATTCGCCATCTTATGGAAACGAATTCTGCAGTGCTTTAAATATAAAATCCCCTATTCCGATTACTTATTATACGATGTCTATTTAATATCCCGGATATAAGGTAATCAAGCGTGGTATAAGCTGTGTAGTATCAAGTTTGGTCTACTCGAGAAAAACTTTTACAATTTTAGAGGACGATACCCATTACCAGAATATGTTCGGTATCGGCCTTCTTTCAATGACGACAAAACTTTTTTTCTATTTTGGCTGCAGAAGGCAATAGACAGTTTAAAAAGAGAGTACTGGTCTGTAACAAGAGGTTGTCCGGACATGTGGCGGAATGGTTAACGCGACCGATACATATATACCGGCTATATACAAAAACGGACCTAGTAACGAGCCCATCCTGGGTTTAAAACTTGGCTCGGTAAAAAAGGAGACTTGTCTTCATTTAAAAGGGGTCGATAAGCTCATTCTCAGCATTTTTGTCATTATTTCCGCATTGGAAATAAATATTTAGTTCAAAAATGTCTAAGAAAATTAAAGATGTGCAAAATGCATCAGAAAAACAATTCAATTTTTCTTTTTTCTACTGTTGTTAGTTTGGATTGGTAACTTGGGACCACATTAGTTTCTGCTTTAAAAAAACTTTATATACATTTTATAAGATATACCAAGAGTGATTTGGTAACCAAGGAAACCGACAATTTCTGCATCCGGAAAAATACATCGGGCATTCAAAAGTGGTTTTAAAAACAGCAGTGGTTCACAGATGGTTGACACTCTCTAGTTTCAACAATACATAGGATAGTATAGGATATTCATGTTTATCCCCGTGCGTGAAAAAATCAATTGGGTTAACAGACAGGCAATCGTCAGATCACCTCGCGCCCACTGTCGGGTACACGGAGATATTGCACTGTGTTATGGATGATTTACACGTTCCTTTCATTTTTAGTAGAACGTCATCAAGCCGCTGGGTTCAGGCAATGTCCGTTAAGTGCCTTGCACAAAGACACAACTGACTAACTAACAACCAGCTTTGAACCTGCAACCCTTCGGCTGAAAGGCGACACACTCAACCACTAGACTACAAGATAAAGAGGTCATGCGCTATACCTCTAATGGAATTGCAAAGGTAAAATGAAGTCAAAATGGGATTTTACTTGGCACGAAAATTTATTTGTAGCGCAACCAGTAAACCAACACGGAAGAAGGTATTTATATGAAAATGCAACTGACGTTGACGGTATATACAGCTTTGCAAACTTGCATTCGGCACCCGATCTTTATCTACGCCTACATACTTTCAAATTATCTGATTCTGCACCTACACACTTTTAAATTATCTGATTCTGCACCTACACACATTCAATTTTTTTCATTCTACGCCTACACACATTTTCTGATTCAATCTTGCTCAAGTTTATATAAACCATCAACGTTTTTACCGACATCTGCATTTTGCAAGATGCATTTATCAATGTTGGTTCTCACATTAATAGTGGGAATAAACTCAAACTATCTCTCCAGACCACATTTATGTGACCGATTTTTAGTTCGTTTTGACAAAGACTTTCTTTTTTCTCCTTCAATCCACAAAATATCCATATTTGGGGTGTTTAAAGTTATAATGGTTGCCGTGAAGAAAACAGCTATTAAACATGTCTAACTTATCCATCAAATGATTTTTTGGCGATAATGGCAGTTGCCTTTTTAATTGGGGCAAGTTTAATCTAATAAGTTATAACCTTCTCCCCACTATCAAGCAGACAACATCACGTTGTCGCACTTACTTAGGTTTAAACGAGTGCATGGGAGCAGCAGTCTCAGTCGGTATTACTTAAACAAAAATAGAACAAAACCTTTCTTTTTAGCCACCGTGTCAACCACTAATACTTTTAAAGTTATTTTATGATTCTTTCAATGGCGATGTTTTAAAAAAATTTAAACGACGTACATTTACTTTAGTGTTTTTCGGTTGTAATGTTTTACTAATTAAATTCCCAATTTGCCGGCCATTTTTACTTGTTACCTAAATGGGTCATATGTAGCCTGTAAAAGTAAGTTATACAAATAGTTGCAAAAATTGTATAAAAAACATCTTAGTTTCAACCCCAGGGAGGAAGAGTTGCTAAGACCGTTTTTTTGTATGTAAGTCGGTATATGTATCGGCCGCGTTAACCAATCGGCCACACGACCGTACAACACATCTTAAGCTCGTTATTTTTTCTGGCAAAGCAAAATTTGTGTGCCTCTAACGATTTTCGTTCTGATTACAAGATGCCGCGGGGTTTCTCGAACTTGCCTCCCTTATAAAATACCTGGCAGACCTGCACTCGGCACCAGATCTCTATTTGTGACTGCAGTAAACTTGTCAAAGTTGGTGTTTGTACAAGCAAACTTCTTGTCGACTATTCTGCATCATGCATTTAGCGGTGTTGATTCTAACATTGATGGTGGTGGGGTTCGGATGCTCTTCGAATCTTGAACAATGCAACATTCAATGCGATTGTTCGTCTGCGTACGCCCCTTGCGCTAGAACTCGTAATAAGAAGAGGGAATTAGCTATTCAGACATCCGAACATATTCACACGAAGGCTTTAGTGCATTACGATTTGCGTTTCGACACAGGTTTAGTGTTCTCGACATCAAACCACAAAATAGCGAATATATATGACCAAGGACTGTCGCAGACTCACGCCACTCAATCCAACGCGGCATTACGGCCATTGCTTTCTCAGGCAAGACAAAATGGACACCGCTTCATGCATTTCGACGGTGACGGCAACAAAAGACTGCTGGGCGACCTCGATTTGAATCCTGCAACCGGTCAACTTGATCTGTTGACGGTTTTCATTGTTTTTCGTGTCGACGGTTTCGACGCCAACACTCATTGGGTACGAAACGGTATTTTCGGTCACGACGATTTTGGTTTTGACAAATTCATTTGCTTTTTGCCTGACGGAAAACTAATGGTGTCTGGGACCACCAACAACAATGTCCAGATCGGCGAATTTCCAAACAAGGCGAATCCTGGAGCAATTGGCCAATGGAACGTGCTAAGTGTACAATGGAACGTGGAGGGAGGCGCAGCAGCCAGCAGTGTGTACTGCAATGGAAAGCTACTCTCCGTTTTCCAAGCTCGCACATCACCAGGCGATGTCCGATTCTCAGTTGGCGATCTTAACCCTCGTGGACTTGTACCACTCAAAGGAGCAATCGGTGAATTCGTGATGTATCGTGAGCTTGCGCTATCTGACAACCTTATAAAGCAACACCATGCTTATTTCGTTGACAAGTGGGGCATCGATGCTGATCCTATTACTTACTAAAACTTCGGTGTGTATTGCTATCCATAATCATCGTCATTAAGCTTAATACTAACCGATATTATAGTTATTAGTTGTGAAATAAAACATCCCTGCCATAACTACAGTGTGTTACTTTTGGTTTCATTACAACTTTTTGTTTCTCTGATCCTCGCAAAAATAAATGATAAAAAGTCTGACACGGAAGGAGGTTATAGAAAGACAAAACCTAGATTGTTAAAAAGTGTCAAAATATTTAAAAAAAAGTATATTGCTGTTAGCTAAAATGTTCCAACTGTGAGGATTAGTTGTTTTTTATGAGACAACTACATTTTAAATAAGCATGTACAGATGGGTTTTATAAGTTCGTGCTGGTTACAAAAAAAATTAAAAGCCCAACTTTGGTGAGGACCGGCGGTATTTTCCCTATAAATAATTTTGCACTAAACTTTCGACCGAAACCAAACTGGTATGTTGCACATGCCTAGAATAAGCAATCCGATTCAACAATGCCAAGATAAAAACGGACATTTGCTTTTAAACAAATCAATTTTAACGCGATGACAAAAAACTAAAATAATGTAACGACTGTATCTTATATGTAAAATATTGTAGCGTAATACCATCGCTAACCCGACTGCTAGTTCATTGACTACATGCCCACATTATAACTTCCGCTGCAAGCACCATATGAATAACTATAATTTAACCTATCCTACGCCAAACCAGTAAGTTAGTTTTCTTCCACTTATTGTGAATATTTCGCTAAATCAAAGAAGGCGATGTCAGATAAATAGAATGTAACCTAATATTCCTAAAATGTTGTGTTAATCCCCTAGTTTACCCATTCACGGGGATAAACATGAATATCCTATCGTAAAATCGGATTAACCGGCGGGTTAAAAGAGTTATAGTATTGCATGTTATATGATAAAGACAATTCTTCTGTTTTATTTCAGTCCATTATACTAATCAGTTCGGACGATGGCAGTCAAGTTGCTGGTTACTTAATAACAAAATAGACTGTACAGCGTTCTAATTCATAGGGCAATAGGTAAACATAACATAGGATATACATGTTTTTCAACTTGTATGTTAAATGCAAGGGGCGCTAACACACGAGTAATCATCAGATTACCTCTCGCCCACCATCGGGGTACCGGAGTGCACTGTGTTGTGTATGATTTAAAGGTTACTTCAATATTGTTTCAATAATACAATGGTTCAAGGCGATATGTGCTGTGTGTTCTGCCAAAAAACACAAATGACCAGTTTTGAACCTGTAACTCATCGACTTAAGGGCAACTAAATTGAAGGAACGTGTCTATCATACACAACACACTGCAATAGCTCCGGTAACCCGACGGCGGTCGCGAGGTGATCTGACGATTGCCTGTGTGTTAACCCCCTTGGTTTTCCCATTCACAGGAATAAACATGAATATCCTATTCGATCCTATTCCACGATGCTAGACAGAACCATGAACGTGTCTTCCCATCAAAGACGTAAGTTGCCTATTTATTTGTTTCACGGCAACAAGAACTGGGCTTGGAACGAAACAAGATAGAATAAAATCGACAAAGAACGCGTCAAATGTACGATACAGCTGACAAGCGACACACGCCATTTTTAACCCTTCGATAATGCTGCATATGACGTAGTCGCTTTCCGGCTGGAATTCCATGCATTGTTTTAAGATCTTCATGAATAAAATACAGTAAAGTTGGAGAATGTACGCAAGAGAGGGAAAATTAGGTTTCCGTTAAAATAGGCGCGTTTCACTTTAAAAAAACGTCGAACACTCAGCGTAAGCAAGACACATTGATTTGGGAAAGGAGAAGATTATTAAAATATTAGTTCAGGACTTAAAAACATTAAGGAACACTAAAAACCTTGGCTTAGAAACGGACAGCGTGCATGGGGTGCGATCAATCGAAGCTGGTTTGAGTGTAAACAGTTCTTGATTATGTTGCATTGTATAATTGACACTGTACCGAGTGTTTTTGCATATCGCACGGAAAACGTGCAGTACAATAACCCGTGCTGCGCTGAACCGTACAATAGTACACCTTAGTGCTGAATTACCTACGCCGGCTGCGCGCCACCGCACCGCTGGCGGCGGTGACAGCATGATTGGTACCGAGATCATATATTGGTCGTGATTTTCGACACGACTCGCTCGCGATCGTCGAGACTGCTGGGAGGCCGCTTCAAGCGATTTCGCTTCTGGAATTTCGAAACGTCCTTTTCGAATACTTCTCCGGAGCGGAGAGCGGACACTAGGTCGTCGAATTCTCCTCTCTGGTCCTCGCTTTGCTTCCGAGACCCGATTTTTCTCTTTTTACGTTCGTCTTCGCGCTGGGAAGAAGAAATTCGATAAATACTTTTAAACATAATGCATGGGGTTAGTATCGGCAATATACATAAAGTCAGACTGTCAGAGTAATAGTTTTTATCTTTAATGAAAGACGTTATGGAGCAATATTTAAAGGAGAAAAAGTGGAATGAGCGAAACTGTTCACTAAAAGTAGAAAAATTAAATCCACCCCTGTCTACAATGCTACTCTCAAATCAAGAATTATAGCCACCTCCAACCATGGTTCTAAACTAAACCTCAATTTCTTTTATTTTAGTACATAATTCACTGCAATAGTGCCGGTAACCCGACGGTGGGCGCGAGGTGATCTGACGAGTGCCCGTGTGTTAACCTCATTGGGTTTTCCCATTCACGGTGATAAACATGAATATCATATCGTATTCAACTCAATGCATCAGTCCCAGTAACCATACTATGACATGATGTACCTTAATTACGACGTCTGCGTTTTTATACACCGAATTTCACCATCATTTCCTATACCGGTATCTCTTACGACACACATCCACAAAACTCACTTTTTGTTCCGACTGTTTCCTTTTAATCTCGTCGTCTTTTTTCTTCCGTTGCGTGATGTTGTCCTTCCTCGCAGAGTTGAAGGAAGCCATGAAGTCGGTGAAGAGATTGAAGAACGCGTCGGGTTGGAGTCTCTTTGGGTCCTCGCCGAACAATTCAACCACTTTGTTGAACTGGGGAATGAAGTTTGTTGAAAATTATCAAGAAATTGATGAACATTATCAAGAAATTGATGAAAATTATCAAGAAATTGATAAAAATTATCAAGAAATTGATAAAAATTTTCAAGAAATTGATGAAAATTATCAAGAAATTGATGAAAATTATCCAAAAAATTGATGAAAATTATCAAGAAATTGATAAAAAATATCAAGAGATTGATGAAAATTACCAAGAAATTATAATAAAAAATTATCAGATTTTAAGGTTATAGTCAAAGTACTTTAGCCCACATAAGGTATTGTCTTGATTTTAAAACATACACAAAAATTTAAATTGAAAATTCTGTAAAGAAAGTAATGAAATTCACCGCCTATCAGTGTATTGATGACACACAACCAAAATGTAAAACTATTTTTTTAGGCTAGGATGTTTGGTATGTGTCCTGCCAAAGGATAGTATATTCATGTTTATCCCTGTGAATAGGAAAACCAAGGGGGTTAACACACAGGCAATCGTCAGATCACCTCGCCCCCACCGTCGGGTTGCCAGAGCTATTGCAGTGTGTTGTGTATGATAGACACGTTCCTTTAATATGGTTAAACCCATTAATGTCCGAAAAAACGCACTAAACAGCCAGACTAACCGGCCAGACATTTATTCTTCAGAAACAACTTCGTTAAACAATATGCAAATGACACGAACATCAAGCACAAAAGCATTACAAACTATCAGGCCTCAAACCTTGGTTTTCGATTCGGTTAATTTTTCTTCGGTCTCAGTGAAGCTGACAGATGCGATGGTGACAAAGTCGGTCATAACCGGTACAAACCGGTCCCCGGGCAGGCTCTGACCAGAAGAAACCTGTTTTTCTTGGACACCAAGCTCAGTTTTGAGATTCTTGAGTCCAAGTCGTAAAATATTCATCTCCTTTTCAAGTTCTCCGAGACTAAAGAAAGAAATGGAAATTTTATAAAAAATGCATGAATTTTACAAAAAATGCATACATTTTACAAAAAAATGCAAAATATGTGCAAAAAAAAAAGTTTGCAAAAAGTGAAAAAAAATTGTAAAAAATAGAAAATTTTTGAAAAAAAAAAATATCGAAAGTTTTGTAAACTTTTATGTTTTTAAACCTACTGATTAAGTTTACACAGGGGGAGGGACAAGACAATACTCGTTGCACAATTGCATGTCACAGCCTACCAAGTACATAAGCAACTGTAAAGTGGTTTTAATCTTAAAAAATAATTTTAAAACATCTGTGTTCCATTAAATTCTAAACAGCACCTAGTGCTATGGGAGCTCAAAACCAGCAGCTGGCTTGATCAGTTGTGTCGTTAGGCAAGCCAGTGGATTAATAGACTAAACTTAAACAGGGTCTTATATATGTACAATACACTGCAATAGCTTCAGCTACAGAACCTTGTTTGCGAATTAGTATTGTGAATTTATTGGTTATACTAATATTAAAGGAAAGTCTGAATGATATACTATACATAGTGATAGTTCTGGTAACACGACACTGGGCATGAGCTAAAGTTTAAAATTGTATATATGCTTCCTTGCGAATTTTTGAGGTAATTTGATGATTGGCAATGTGAGAACTCTCGATTACGTTAACTCAAAAGTAATCTGATATTGCCCCTTGCATATTCATATAAAAAACAACCCATCCTTACTTCACTCGCGCAGCGGTCTCCACATTCTTAAGGTCATCGGGAAGGTTGATGATATCCGGGGAATGTTTCTCGAGCATTTCAATGAGGAAGTGCATCAGGGTGACGTTTCTGGGGGTGGAGGGAAAATTAATTGTAATTTTTAAGCGGGTTTAACCTAAGGTTAATGTATACCAATATGTTTAGGTAGTAGGTCTATGGTTATTCGGAGGTAATTTACAGAGAATTTTATTTCAGATTCAACCGATTGATTTCAAGTTCGCAATAAACCTGTGAGCTTTTTAAAGATTATTTAGGACGGGAAAATTATTCAGGATTTTTAGCCGGTTCTGTCCTGGCTGATTTATAAGTGGGATTTTTAAGGGGGGTTGTGTCAAAACTAAATTTTGAAAAATATTCCTTTCAAATTTGGAAAAATTATTCATGGTTCTTAAAAAGGTCAGTAAAAACTTAAAAGTCCATACAATTATTTTCAAATTAGGAAAATTTATTCATGATTTTTAAAGAGGACTGTCGAAAGCCAATATAATTCTTTTCATGTTGAGATAATGCTTTTTTGCTAAGAGTACATTACAAATACATGCACTGTACTGAAATACGTTTCCAAAGCAGAACGGTTAAGTGCCTTGCTCAAGGACACAACCGTCTAGCTAGCGACCAGTTTCGAATCTGCAATCTTTCGGTTGAAAGGCGTAGCAATAAACCGCCAGACTAACCAGTCAGACAATTTAATATGGCTCGTCCGCTTAATATTATAATTCTTTTCACCATGAAATTTTATGTTTTTTTATCTTACTAATAAATGTACTGAAATTTTTAAACCTAAGGTTAATGTGTACCGGTGTGTTTAGGTACAGTAGGTCAAGGGTAAGTAATTTACAGAGAATTTTAGTTCACATTTGACCAATTGGTTTCAAGTTTGCAATAAACCCATATGCTTTTCAAAGATGCATACCTGTTAGCACTGGACCGTGTGTCGGCCATTTTACTAAGACTCTGCAGTTTGAATCCATATGCGTTGCCTCTCTGACCCTTGTTCATGTAGTTGCCCAATGCCAGGATCATTTCTAGAACTTTCCGTAAGCGTTTGCTGTTCATGATCTCCTTAGAAGCTTTCAACAAGGCTGCGAATTTAAGAAAATATTATTGGATCTCTCTCGCAATGCTGGATAATCGTAATGTCGAATTGGTAGGGTTATAGATCGGTCTATGGTAGGGCTGGGTACAGTGTTGGCCCTTATGGACTGTTGTTCCAGATTGGTGGCGCGGTTTTCAATCTCGAAGTTTATTTACATTGCAGAGTGCATTATAGGATAGGATATTCATGTTTATCCCCGTGAATGGAAAAACTTAGAGGGTTAACACACAGGCAATCGTCAGATCACCTCGCGCCCACCGTCGGTTTACCGGAGCTTTTACATTGTGTTGCGTATGATATACACGTTCCTTCAATTTGGTAGAACCCAATAAAAATAGATCTTGCTCACAACACTACATGATTGCAATGATTGCTGAAGTTGTTTTATTCTTACAACCTTAAAGTCATGGCGCAAAACTTTGCAGCATTAAGACTGCATCATATAGTTTTATTCCCAATAACAAATAACGCGGGTAATCGT
>CH000017.1:39857-69805 GCA_000149265.1 Ciona savignyi | reverse complement strand
TAGGTATTGGTTTTGCACAATAAACCCTTTTATATCCAAAGTAGGTAGAGGAAATCACAATTCAATAAATATCCCATTTAAACTGAGGATAAAATGCTAGAGCATCAACTGGTAAAAAAATATGCTAGGAGTGCAATTATTGAGACATTGGTTAGTTTGACCACTTTATGCGATTGTGGATTTTGGTAAGAAAATGAACAATTATATTTTTGTTCCAAAAAGTTTTTTTAAAATATGTATATTTGTATTTATGTTTTGTCATAGGATGTTTGTATGTTGAAGTGCAGAACAAATATTATGATATTCCGGATTATGTAGTCATAGACGATTATTAGAGATAATGTGGTGAAGTAAACCCGTGTTAACTTCTATATGAAGCTGAATTACGTCTGACAACACACGACTTTCAAGCCTCCTTGACCGTGGAATTGAAAGCTAGAGAAAATCCTTTCAGCTTATCTGCTGCCTTTAACCAATACGAGAAAAGAGATTTGTTGCATCCAAATATGGTTAAAATGAGCTTGGATTTCAAGAAAGAGGTAGCGTGGGTCGACTTTTATTGATCACACCAGACAAACAACACACAGGTTCAGGTTTACAAGGCTCAAGAAGAGTGATGTAGGTTTATAACTCTCTCTACGTGCGTATGAACCCTGCCTGTTACCTTTTCTTGTGCAAAAATATTACGTAATCTCTATACATAGCCGAGTTGGGTAAAGAACCATGAAAAACACAATGAATTATTCAGCTGAAGATAAACATCTATCTAAGTCTGCGGTATTCTGAATTTTCAATGGATTAGGCCGTGTGTGTTCTACTGCATTGTGTTTAGTGTAAACGAAGCCTGCTTATAAAAGCGTGGCAAAGGACGCAGAAAAGTGACTGCGCTAAACATAATACGTGTTATTACGCAAAACAAAAATGTAGTTTGAAAATTAAGAGAATTAGTTTTTACAAGTTTTTAGAAGAAATTAATGCATGGAATAGCTTCCAAACATTCACATGTTCTTTGTATTTTGTCACAACAACATCCAGTGTATTTTCTTTAATTGGAAACTTGTTCCAATTAAGCGTAAAAAATTGGGATGAAATTTGTGTTTAGAAACCAACGCTGGACAAGAATTGGATTTCAAAGAAGTGTGCATGCCACTCAGATAGTAGATGGCCTCAGGGCATATCTAAGCTTGCTTGAACTACAGCTTATGTCAAACGCACATCGTTTTAAAGAGACAGAGCGATAAATGCAGAGATCTTTCAGACAAGAGAGATTGCAGATAATACACAGTACACATATTCACTAAAAATGGGCAACACTAAAGGAGGAAAGGAGGAAAACTGATCACAAAACTATGGAAACTAATTTTCACCATACCCTGAACACTAATCTCAACCCCAGAACTAACCGTAACTCCAACCCCATGTTTAAAAGTATTAGCCCTAATATTCATTTTATTGTGCAGTTTCCCACCTTCCCTCTTTCCCTCCTTTTAGTTTTCCCTCTGAAACTGTATTTCATAATGGTGTAATATGTCACCGTTTCTCTGGGAAAAATGTTACAAGCATTTTAAGGAGCAATTATCTTCGGCGCGTTGAAATTATGTTTTGATAACAAACTTAGCTGAAAATTGTACAACAATTTCGCGGAGGCAGGACCAGTGTTAAGGGCCGGTTTGTGGTTACTTTTGAATCATTCTAACCAGATAAGGGTTATTGGGTAAACACAAAATCATGATGAACGCTTGAATATGTAGACATAATTTAAACATATTCGAAAGCAATTATAGACACTGGCGGGTCTAACCGTAAGGACAGCATGGGCATTTTTTCATTTTTATTTTATTTATTTTAAGGTGGGTTTAGCCCTTACATCTATTTATACCAAAACTTGAGAATTGGTAGGTTTTTAGACGTGTTCTAACGTCTGTCGTTTTGCCGTTTTTTCTAGTTTTTTAATTTTTTTTCAAAGGTCCTGGCTTCGTGTTTTTATCGTGAAAACAAAAAGATAAAGCTAAGACTAAAAGCATAATGTCAATCCAACATTGTGCGACCTTGTATAGTACATAAGCCATACACAGTGTGATCTAATTTTAACATTTTTATAACATGATATATTCAACCGGTTTACTTAGATAAGTACACAAAAAAGGAATATATTTGTCAGTGTATTACATTTGCATATCGGTGCATACTGGATGAATAATTTCTAGAAAGGTTGTTTGTTGCTCTACCTCCTCAATTTTTGCTTTTTGTTAACCAACTTCCTTTTTATTTTAACCAACATTTTTATTTATTAACCAATATTAAAAAAGTTTTACCTTCACATGACCCTTTTGAACGAAAGAACAAAAAAGATAAATTAAACTTTTTCGTAAAAAAATGAAAATAAAAGTAAAATCCTATTATCTCACCTCCCCAGCCCCACAGTTTATCAGCGCGTTTAGGAATGACATGGCCGCTGTTTTCATGTTGACTTCAAAAGTGTCATCTTCCGGTGAATGGTGGTTCAACGCCAGCTCGTTTACAATGTTCTGTGTGGAATTCATTGGAGAATTTAATAAAAAAAAACTGTAGTCATAAATGTTAATAAAAAAATGTAGCACCCAGTAATTAATCTGAATAAAAGGGGCTAATTGAACTCTTGGCACATTGATTTGACAAAATTTATGGTACAGGCAATATATATATGAATAAAAGTAGCAATTTGAGCTAGGAATAAGAATCTAGAAATCTGCATAAAAAGATTTCTAGATTCTTAATGCATAAAAACGCTAAGAATCTGCACAACATATTTAAATCGCACACATTGCATACAGCAATTATGAGCATCACTGTAAAAAAACAGCTAAGCCGTTTGTTTTTGCATTTTAAAACATGACACCAGTATTCAAAAGGGCTAATAAGTTAAAAATAAAGAAAACGCGATACAGTACCTGAAATCTTGTCCTTTCATTGGAGTACTTCTGGTAGTGCAGCATCGCTTCCAGAACCTTCTTGTGGCCGCCCGGGACGAGGCACACAGCTCCGAGGATTTCCAGGACGGCCGTCTTCGTGCGGAGGCTCTCACAAGCGAGACTCTGCGCGATCACGTTGATCCCGTCCGGATGGGCCAGCACGTTCGCTCTGCCTTGCTGTGAAGTTTGATTAAAGTTTGAAGGATGGTTTGACAAAAGTGAAATCACTAGTTACGAAGGATTTTTTATCACAGGTTTTTAAACAACTCACAGGTTTTTAGAAAAATCTTTATTTAAGTTAGAAAAAGATTAAAGTTTGAAGGTTGGTTCGGCAAAAGTTAAGTGACAATTTTCGGGGGAAAATACATGGAGATTAAATTGGTTTGGGCAAAATCTGTGACAATTCCCATGTGGAAACACACGTTTTTAGGCAAATTTATTAAGCAAAAATTAATGGTTTATGAGCAAAACCTGTGAATTTGTGTGTTTCTGCTAGCTGGTCAGAGGGCAAGCCATACTGAATTTTTTTTTTTAATCAGTGGTTTAATGGAGTATGTCTCCATTGTACAGGTATGTTTCCATCATTCAACACACTGCAATAGCATTAGCAAGCTAAAAATGACATTTCCAACCATCAAACACTCAAATTCAGTTTACAGTCAGTGAACAACAAAGTCTGATAAAGTTAGAAAATAATTTTAAATTTGAGTATAAGGCCATTTGGTTATAAAGAATTTTTCGAGTGATAATAAAATTTGTATACATTACAAATTGAATTTATACTACTTGGGCTATATAACAGCAGTATTGATGGAACTGCATCAAAGAACTAGAACCAACTGTGTATTACAGAATTAATTGAGAACGAACCGTATTATTCATTAGCGCCTTGATGCAACCAATCGCCGAGGTATGAATCCTGCTTTCCCTCACTTCAGGTACCATGTTTTTGAGGAAGTTGAGCAGGCAGGAAATCCCGTCGAGCTCTGCGAATCTCACCACAAATCTGTGGAACAATGGGGGATGTTTATACGGCGGACTACTTGCTTGGTTTTGAGTGGAAAAGATAAGGGGGGGGGGTGATTCTAAGCTCATGGTGCACCCGAATCGAAAAGTTTCAAAGGGAAAATTTTGGGAAACATAATAAAGCTGATGGAAGGTGATGTTTATTCGGTGGACTACTTGCTTGATTCGAGTGGCAACAGAAGGTAAAGGGGGATAGGGTGGGGTTATCCAGAGCTCCTCGTGCATCCAAATTGAGTACTTTAAAAGGAAAAATGTCGGAAAACCACAAAAATGGTGACAAAGGTGATGTTTATACTACGAACTACTGACTTGATTAAAAGGCAAAAAAAGGTAAGGGGGGTAGGGTCTGGTTATCCAGAGATTATCGTGCCTTGCACCCGAATTGAGTGGTTTTGAAGGGAAAATGTCAGGAAACCACAAGAAAGAGAGGCGTAAGGTTTTAATGGATAAGTGCTTGGCGTTGAATGGGTAAGTGCAAACACATTAAGTGAAAGGAATTACCTTTTCACATATCACCGTTTAATGGTTTTGGATAAAGAATTGGGAACCGTTATAAAGAACCAAAAGGCCAAATATTGGGACCAGTTAAAATTTGTTAAAAAATACACACTCCAAGTACTAAGCGCATCATATACCAGTAACATTTAAAAATAAATAGATTTAACAAATTTAAACTTTGACATCCAACTTTTGCCTAAAACTGTTGACTTTAATTATTTTTTTGTATAATTTAATTAAAATTACACTTTATATTTAGGTAGGTATCATAAAATATAGATAGATTTATTAAACTGAAATTAAAGTTTTATATTGGTGATTTTGTCAAATAAACTAACTCAGTTTGAAATGGATTTAGCTTACCGCACAGGTTGAGTTCTCAAAGCCGTTTTAAGTCCATCCACGAGTTTTAATCTCATTTCAATTTCTTCTTCATCATACATTAAAACCATTATCTTTGAATGTGAGAAGTTATACATCAGTACTTGCAATCAACAAGCAAATAAGTTTTATGATGCCATTTTTAAATACTGAGGCAAAAAATTAATAAACTAAACTAAACTAATGATAATTTGTGGGTCTTTACACATTTTTAAACGACAAATTAAAAAGTTATTATTCGCTTTGTATATTTGTTACACAGATCTATCATACATTGTGTAATATTATTATTGATATTAACCATAATCACACTAAAAATATATAGCACAATGTAGATGGAATGGCAATTATGTATTAGTAATACATTTTCATAAAGGTATAATGATGGGTAGTGTTTGAATTAGCAAATTATGCAAAACTATGTAAAAATCCTGATGTGATAAAAGTGGTATTTCAAAAAATTATAAAATCTTCAGTGTAAAGAAGCTATATATATTCTTATCATTTTAGCAGTGTACCTATTATATACATTAATACAAAATAAAATTAAAGTTAAACAGAATATGAGTAACAAAAACTTCAAGAGTTTCAACATGATTTTATAAAAGAACTTTAACTTTTTCACTAAATTACATAGCAGCATTGGCGCCAAGTACGGGGGTGCGGGGAGTGCCGCGCACTCCCTGTGTTAACCACTGGGAGTGCCGCACTCCCTGCGCAAAAGCGTTTATATAAAAAAAAATTATGGATTACGGAATGTTTCGTACGGATAGTGATAAAACGGACCGGAGGCGAATAGCGACCCTATTTTACTATTAGGCTCCGTCCGAATATTGCACTAATATCCGGCCAAATATTGGTTATTTTTCTCTATTGCGTTCAAACGAGAAAGCCAGAATGCGCGCAGATAAATCGACGCGGTATTTGTGATTCGCGTCACTTTTGTGATTGCGTAATTGGGTCAGATAGCGCAATGCGAGATCAAGATAAGATTAAACTTCATTGTAAAGTTATATTTTACTTATGCAACTTTATTTTACGTAATATAACTAAATTAAACTAAAGATGAGGCAGAAAAGCCCACGGTATTATTTTTCCAAGGACTTATGTTGATTTTATAAAAGGCAACTGCAATTGCCGTTTGCCATGGGGAATTTAGAGGACTGTTATCTTAATTTCGGTCGGCTTTGTAAATAGTGAACAATCTCGCGCAGAAACACTGGGTTTGTACCGAAAATAGTTGTATTACGAAAGCAATCGGATAAGACGTACAACTTTCTTCCATTTAGATACAAACTAAATGCAATTTCAGCTCTATGCAGAGAGTCAGAGACTGGACTGAAACCTGAAGAAGATTACGCAGACAAACTTACGAACAAAAAATAAACGGACTTCAAATTAAACATTTAGTTATTTCATTTTACATTTGGTTATTTCAAAATAAGAACTAAATAATTGTGTATTTAAAACACATATAATGTTATGCTACAAGTGCCTATCCTATCTCCTATTTATATCAGCTTAGCTAGCTATATGAATGTTTATAAAAGTTATTAAATATATGCTATTTCAAAGCTGAATCCTACACGAAACGGGAAACATTATTACGTAACAACGAGCTTACAATACTTTTTGTTGCCTACAGTATATTAGAAACAATTGAGGTATTATATAAGTGGCCAGTGTAGTATAATAAGAGCAATTAAGTTATTTTATATATTAGAAACAAGTGAGGTATATACCCAAAAGTATAAGTATGTCAGAAGCGAAAAGAAAAAAAGTTTCCAAGCAGCCTTCTATAAGTGCTTTTTTACGACCGGTATCCCAAGGACGACATTCCCCTATACTTAATTCAGATATTTCCTGCAATGCAAGTGTGTCAGCTTTAAACGAATCCGTTCTTGTCGAGGGCATCCTTGCACCAGTACCTGATGAGCCTACCGTCTCCGCTGCACCAGTCGATGAGTCCCCTTTACTGCCTACAGTGCCTAGTCAACCTGTAAATTCTCGTGGGAGAAAGTTTCAAAAATCTTGGCAAGTTGAGCATGCGTGGCTTGATTATGATGAAGCTAATGATTGTGCACGATGTAAGGTTTGTAGTTGGGCAGTCAAATATAAAAAATTAACAGTTCCTTCACTCAACCTACTTTCTCAATCACCCCGTAACGTTTGGATCAAAGGTATCCGGAATTGGAATAATGGTAAGTTAAAAGTCGTTAAGCACAATAACAGCGAAATACACAAAGAGAGTGTACAGGCAAAATTAATGGACAACCAAAGAGATGAAAGTAATAGGATTTTATCTGAAAAAACTAAGAAAAAAATGACATGTAATCGACAAGCTTTAAGAGCTATATTCGACGCAGTAATATTTCTAGGTGGCCAAGGATTAGCGTTGCGCGGCCACGATGATACCTCCTCAAACTTACAACAAGCACTTCGTTTGTTAGCAATGCACAACACAACAGTTAATGAATGGTTGTCACAGTCGAGCAAATATACATGGCTTGGCCATGCCACACAAAATGAAATGTTGCAATTGTTGGCACACAGCATTTTGAGCCATATTGTTTCTCGAATTAAAAAAAACCGATGGTTTAGCATTTTAGTCGATGAAACGAGCGATATAGCCCGTAAAGAGCAACTTAGCATTTGCATACGTCATGTTGATGAATCTTACTGCATTCACGAATCGTGTCTGGGATTCGTCGAGTGCTCGCAAGTGGACTCCGCAACTTTGGTACAAACCATATCAGCTGCCGTTTTGTCTTGTGGTTTGGCCAATGGATAACTGTAGGGGTCAAGGTTACGACGGTGCAGCAAATATGAGTGGTCGAATTGCTGGAGTGCAAGCTCGTTTTAAAAGAACGTATCCACAGATGCTTTACGTTCACTGTGTGGGCCACCAAATTAACCTTGCTGTCCAAGATTCATTTAAAGCCAGCAAAGAAGGATTGCACGCCATTGCTGTGCTAGAGGCCATAGTCCACTTTATTAATTCGTCCCCGAAACGCCTTGCCAGCTTTACTGAATATTAAATTGGGAAACGAGGAATCTTTGCGAACCAAGACCTTACGTCCACTGTGTCCGACAAGATGGGTTTTGCGTTTAGCTGCTGTGGACACATTCCTTCTGGAGTATGAAAATATTCTCAACTGGCTGGAGGAACTTATATCAAATACCGAATTGGATAGGGCAACACGGAGCAGTGCCAGATCTCATTTAGCCTCAATGGAATCCTTTTCTGTTTACTACTTTCTCTGTGTTCTTCGGAATTTATTGAGAATCGTCAATCCTGTTCACGTAGAAGTGCAGAAACGGAGCCTTACCATTGAGCGCTGCACCCGCTTACTTCAGACCTTAGCTGATGTGTTGGCCGATAATGCCTCCAACTCTGAAACTGCACATGCATTTTTTACAGAAATAACTACACGGGCGCAGACCATAGGTATCGAAGCCCCAGCTGTACCTCGAACGACAGGCCGCCGTAGTGGCAGACTGGAGACATCTTCGGTTGAAGTGTCCGTATTCTATGGAGCTTTGTATCACGATATATTTGCACAAGCGGCTTCAGCCATTTTAAAGCGGTATTGTGCAAACGACTTGTCCACCGCAACACATCTAGAGAACATTCTTTTAAATAAGAAATCCGAAATTATCAATTCTGCTCGGGAATTAGAGAAGCTTTACGTTTCCGACCTAATGAAAGACCGTTTAATATGCGAGATCAACCAATTTCATAGCTTCGCTGATGCAAAGGTTTCGGATCTCTCTACTGTCGCAATGGTGCAGACACTATTTGCAGAGAACGATGTGTTAAAAATTATGCTTCCTAATTTGGAAACAGTTCTGCGACTTTACCTCACCTTGCCATGCACCACGTGTGAAGCTGAAAGGTCTTTTAGTGCCCTTCGACGGTTGAAGACATATCTAAGATCTACTATGACGCAGAGTCGTCTTAACCACGTGCTGATGTTAAATGTACACAAGTCAGAACTGGAAACTTTGAATATTGATGAAATCATGGACAGGTGGATAAGCAACGCCACCGTTCGTCGAAATACGTTTGCTTTGTCCAAGTAACAATACACGCGTGGAAACGTCACTGTTTCTTGGGTTAATTGTACACTGTTGTAAATAAAGGAATTCGCGAAAAAGCTTTAATTTCAATGTAAACCTATTTTTCGACTAAAGGATTTAAATTGAACTTATGACCGTAATGACGTACTTTAGGTTAATTTAAACAACGATGATTTTAAGGGCACGTGTTATCTTGTTCAATACTACTTTTTATCTTAAGAATCGGCGCCGCCCGATCAAAGCAAATTTGCCGCCATCAGCTGCGGTGGGCATCACGTTAGGTCAACGGAAACCAGCATTGCAGCTAAACTATTATACCGAAAGGCGCATCAATGTTTAACCGAAAGAATAGAAGACGTTTAACCCATAACCAGTTAAATTCGCGACGACGTACTTTTATTTAGGCGATCAACCACGCATAGGTCATAGCTATTAAATAAGTTTGCAAACACTGTTTAGGTAACGTAAGGTATAAATAAAGAGCCAATATGTTTAATTTTTTGGCCGCACTCCCAGACTTTTGAAAAACTTGGCGCCTATGCATAGCAGGGTTAGTAAAGTTCATTTGGGTCAAGTAAGACAGCAAATAACATGGTCAACAAAGTCAACCTATTCAAATACCCGAGCTGGACAAATAGACAATGGTAAAGAAAGGGATCGTGATTTTCAGAACTTCTATTGTTCTTTTGGGAATGTATTTGACATTTATGGTAGTTTACAACAGACTTTAATCTTCATTACTTGTTATTGCAAATTTTAAACTAATGGTTTTCTTAAAGATATTTCAATGGGTACCGGTATGTGAAATTGGTAAACTGAGTGGCCTCTGTTTAATTAAGTTAGCGCAAAGTTACGTTATATAGGCCAACATAGTAGATATACACTTGGCTAGGTATCTGCAAAAATGTTTAAAAAACGATTTTTTTAAGATAATTCAAAGTATATGTGAATTTTCTGAAATGATTGAGTCGTATTTAATCGAGTTTTCGCAAAGTTACGTTATGTAGGCCAACATAGTATACGTACACTTGGCTAGGTATCTGCGAAAAATCGGAACAGCGGAACGACTGTTGTTGGCGTGAGGCCAATAAAAGCGACGCAAATCTGCTCCGTGACATTACATTGCGGGTGCGGCATTCTGGGCATGACGTCTTCGGCGCAAAACGAGAGAACCGAAGGAAAAAATGCGGTCTCGCTATTACGTCGCTGGAAAATATGACAAACGATTCGTACGTCTTTTGCACTGAGATTCAGTCAGTTGTGAAAAACAGCGACCGCTAATTTCAATGTAATTTTTGGAATTTTCAGATCGGAACCGTTTACCAAACGTTGCTGTTTTGGGGGCGTTTGTTTTTCTGGGCTGAGGTTCGAATCCATGATCGGCTCTTTCCTGAGACCGTTTTTGTATAGTTGGTATGAGTATAGGTCGCGTTAACCATTCGGCCACACGAAGACACGACCGTACTTTTCGACCGGTTTTCCATAAGAAAAAACGGCGGGTCTTTCCATAACGCGTCACATTACCCACCAGTGCACCTCAAGAAAACAATAAACAGTAGATTACAAAAGGCCACCGCATAATGAAACAACAAGTATGGTGCTTTCGTCGAACGTGATCTCATTTCCCGTCGTGCAGTCAATAACAAACGAAAGACTGAGTAAACACATGTTGATGAAAATTCGGCCCAAGCAAGCATATTTATATTAAGCAATGCGCTTAAAGGGAGAACTGACGTAATGGAAAAGTTTGCGGTCCATCGGTTATAAAAAACGTGAAGTAAATACGGAACTGAGAAAGCACGAAAATTCAATAAATGGGTAATGAAGAATCATCTGCGAAACCTAACCAGTCGACGTAGGGTTAGTGATCTGCATCTTAGGTAAGCAACGACGCCGAAAACACATTTTGATCCATTTTTACGTGTCACAAATCGGCCGTTGGAAAGCAAAGCCTTGGATTTTTTTATAATACGGGATCATAATTTAGCCGTTTAATCTGTGTTTTTGTGGCAGTATGTTTTCTGTGAAACAATTGTTATCGGCGAATCCTGACTTCAAACAACCAAATAAAACTAGAGAATGGTCGGATTAACCGTTCTCGCATTTCAAAAGTCGCTTATGCACTGTGAACACAAAAAGAACCGGTAATTTTCAAAGGGAGGATTCATTAACATCACGTGGAGTTATAAGTGGCGGCGACGAGTAAAGATTAAGGGGCGGCGGAAAACCACCCCGGCCAAGAACGCAGCGGGCGGTTTTCAGCACTGTTGGGCACGCAAGGTCGACTAAAGACACCGTTATGTTGATCAAACGACCTGATTTATTGGCCCACCGGGGAACGTAACACAGTACGTTGTATTTTTTAACTAAGTTTCGTTTCTAAGTTTAGATCCCATGATGGGCTCGTCATTAAGACCGTTTCGTTTTATAAAGAAAGCGGCATTTAAACCGCGGAGTTGTATTGCATGCATCAGGGTTGGTGCGAAGAAGCTTGGCGATGACGTGCGCCCGGTAATACGATTAAAACGCGGCGTGAAGCGACGTGTTGCGCATGCAATAGGGGAATAACAGGAAGTTGCTGGCAGGGATGACTTTCCCTTAATGTTGTCACTGTGGCTAATGCGTAAACATCAATTTAAATAGCACGTCTAATTAAGACAAACAAGCAAAATCAAAGCAGGGAAGATATTCAACTAAATGAATGGAAGATATTCAACTAAATGAAATACAAGATTTCAAACGAGCTTTTTTTGCACAAAAAAAGACCTACCGACTTAAAATACATAAAAAAAGCAATTAAACATCTGTTTATCTGATTTAAACTCACATGTGACAAGAACAATTTACATTTGTGGCAAGCGAATTTGCATACACTTAGGCATAAAGTATGCTTAACGTACGGTTATGCAAAAGATAACCAACCCTAAACAATACTAATTTTTTACTAAATTGTTTAGAAAATCCCAATTGGGGTCTGTATGTTTAAATGTATGGATGAAGAATAGAATATTCTAAATCCCCACGAGCTATGTTATGTCGTGTCTTATTCACTTTAGTCGATAATTGGTTTGTTCGTACGGAACAAACGAGTTCAAAACTTCGTGTTGTGACCACGAGAAACTAAATGCCATGGCTCTTTTAGGGACGTAGGGTGTCTAGCAATAAACAAGATTAATTGTTGGGGCAATAAACACAACCGAGGTTGCATTAAGTTTTCGTGGAAATCCGGTACGTTTAACAAGATGTTGCGACGAATTGAAGGCCGAATTTGATTTCCTATGCGTTATAGTTCAATACAGTGGTGAATTGATGGTTAAATACAACGTAAGCGCGAACATAACGTAGTTTTCATAACGAGACATTTTTGAAGGCAACACTAAAAGAAGGGAAAGACGGAAGTAGCGAGGGAACTGCTTATTAAAATTACGGAAACTAATTTCAACCCTGCAATAAACAGTAATCTCAGCCCCAGAATAAACCCTAACTCCAACCCCATGTTTAAAACTGACTCTAATGTCATAATCTTCATTTTAGCGTGCAGTTTTCCTCCTTCCCTCCTTTTAGTTTCCCCCAGTTCTGATATTGATGTTTATCCCGAAGGCGAAAAAAGGCGAGCAATTAGTCATTATCACTTATCGCAATCAGATTACCGAAGTTATTGCAGCATGTTCTACGGGGTTAAGGTATCATTTTAGCGTTTGTTTAACCCATTGATCCAAAAAACGTCTGTTAAATGCGCGTTTATTTCAAACTGACATATTTGTGCAAAAACTTAGCGGGTGGTTTCAATTCCATACCTATTGAGTGTTATAAACCCATAATAAAAGTATCACACAATTCATATTTCCGAATAAAGCTTTTAATGTTAAGCTATAATAGTACTTTTCATATTAAGTTCGTTGCTATTTGGAGATAGGAAATCCGTTACTTGTTAATTAAAAGATCTACGTTAAACTTTTCAGGAAGATTAAACATCATTAAATACAATGCATAATGTCCATGTATGAAAGGATATTGCGCAACTTCCGTCAACGAAGTTTAAAAGGACATAAGTCTATTCAAATATTACTTGACCACCTACTATTATTGTAAACTCATACGCCGTGTATCAAAAACAATGTCTGTTTTTTTTTTAGGATGGAGTGAGGTTTCG
This sequence comes from Ciona savignyi, assembly GCA_000149265.1. NCBI lineage: Eukaryota > Metazoa > Chordata > Ascidiacea > Phlebobranchia > Cionidae > Ciona > Ciona savignyi. The sequence continues at coordinate 56,716 of CH000017.1, read as the reverse complement.
GTATGTGTGGGCAATCAATGATAGGATGTAAGTAAACAAATACCCCGAAATAAACAGACAACGGGCAGACTTCCGTGTAAAATTCGATATTCGTGGATAATTTTCGCGTTGGCCGGCTTTAAGGAATTTAAACGGCAAATACGTTAAACCAGCAAAACTGATCAGTGTCATATATTATGACAAATGAGTTTACATAGATTCAACTTAATTTAAAGTGACGTACAACCGAACCATCATTTAGCTGCTTTTTAAACGGGAAAATACGGTAAACCAGCAAAATTCATCAATCAAACAACGTTTTAAACAGGAAATATGCGACTTATCGCATGATAAATGAGCATCTAAGCTTAATTTAAAGTAGCATAGATACAACCAAACTATCATTTACCAGCTTTACGAAGTTTAAACGGGCAAATACGGTAAACCAGAAAAATTTAATACATAAAAAACTCTTTATACAGGAAATATGTGCCATATATCTGATGATGAAAGACCTAGGCTAAATTTAAAGTGACGTACAACCTAGGTATTTTTATCAAACGGTTATCATTTACCGCGTTGAATGGACAAATGTCCTGGTTGGAAACAACGTAAGGATACTCCCGTGAGCATGGGAATACGTGGCACTTTACGAACTGTTTACATTTAGAATACGGGAAACAGCGGGAGAACCATTAGTGCTAACCGTGGGAATCCATGATGTTGTGCCTTTGATAACCAGTGTGGAAAAAGGCGACTTCAAAAAGTCGGCAGTGCTTTTTTTAATTCGCACCATATCTTTTGTATATTTTAAATCGTGGGCAGTTTATTTTTGTTATGATGGTAAATAGCAACTAGTATTGAAGAATTATGTTTAAATTTATTGTTTTTATAAACGGAGAAACGTAGTTTTTTTTAGTCTCTCGACTTTCTGCTGTGGATTTATCATAAATCTACGCCGAATGTTACAAACTAGCTAATGTTGGAAATGGTGTGTAGCGTTGAATAAACCGGTGGTTTAATAGTTGTCTTATATGGTCAATACTCAATAAGCAGTAAAAAAACACCCGAAAAGTTGTTAAAACCTGCAACTTGTCACATTTGTATGGTTTGTGTAGTGGATAAGGCATACGCAATATTACATGATTGTCTAGTTTGATTGGGACAATGTGTGAATTACACGTTTGTTAAATAAAACACTCTAGGAGCTGGACTTTAAAACAAAATCCACGAATGCTGCATATTAACAGACAAATGTGTTTCCTGTTCACATTTACTCGAAATGCATTAAAAAAAACAACGACAAAAAGCTTTAAATGGTCGTACCGCGTAAAACTGTAAATTAACGCTGGGTGGGAAAGAAATTGCACTTAACTACTCGGCGTAACATTAGACGAGGAAACGCTTAGATCCTTTTAAAAGCAGCGCGAGAGATAGTAAAAAATAAAAAAAACTTATTCAGTTGTAAAGTTTGATGTAAATTTCACGACCCAATCCTAAGAAAACGTTAATTAAATTGAGGATAAAACCTTTTATAATACCGATTTCAACCATAATTTGATTGGATGATTACTGTTAGTTTTCCTTATAATTAACTTGCTGAAAAGTTTACTTTTCTAATGGGTAAAACAAAATAACGAACAACTGCACAGCCAGAAAATCAATAAGTTTCGATGCGATACAGCTCTGATACGAGCGCTGCTAACCGAGTGAATTTACGCTGAACCGCTTAGATCCTTTTAAAAGCAGCGCAAGAGATAGTAAAAAAAACTAAAAACTCCTTTAGTTGTAAAGTTTTTGTAAAATTCGGTGTTTTTCAGCAAGAAAATCAATAATATTCGATGCGATACGGCTCTGATACGACGGCTGCTAATCGAGTTAAAGTTCCGTGCTTCGGTGACTAATACCAGGGGAGCCGTGGTGTGCGAGCAAATGACATCTGCCACCGAATTACACGGTCGATATCGTAAACAAATGGGATAAATACGGATAAACGTTTGAATTCGTTTCCTGCTGTGTGCGAAATGGAAATGCGGCGGTATGGGCACTGAAAAGGAGGGAAGTAGGTAGGCAAACTGCAAACTAAAACTATGGAAACTAATTTTAACCCTGCTTTAACACTCAACCCCAGAATTAACACTCACTCCAACCCCAGCCCCAAAACTAGCCCTAACGCCCTAATTTTTATTTTAGAGAGCAGTTTTTCTCCTTTCCTCCCTACCTCTTTTCCTCTTTGGCTCCCTTTTATTTTTCCCGTTTGTCACGTATTTTTGTCACGTAAAACAATGGTCATAAAAATACGTTTTATATTTGCGTTTGCTAGTTCGGCGTTAAAAATGTGTTTTTATAAATGATTTTAAAAAGAGGTTAAACATAATAAACTTTCATGGGCAGTTTGTAGAGTGATTTTATCGTAAAAACGGCTAGATGCGACGTAACAAGTGCTTTTTTTGGCTGTGATTTGTTTACAAATAAAAGACAGAATCGGAAACTCTAAAATTACGTGCCTAAACGAATGGTGAGCTAAGAATACCATAAATTAGAAATTTGGTTTGGAAAAAAACCCTTTTTTTAAATAAATTTCTAATATACAGTTATGCGTAATTAAAAACGAACGTTTTTTATTTATTTTTTTACCCAAATAACGTTTTTAATTTATAGTTTTCTTGATTTTATACCAAAAAAACGTTTTTAATTTATATTTTTTTGATTTTATATCCAAAACACGTTTTTGATTTATACCATGTGAAAACTCTCTAGGGAAACATTAAAATCGAAATTTAACGGATCACTGTATCCTTCTAGAGCCACAGTGCGATACTTTGAAATGAAACAGAAACTGGAGTTGTATATATATCGAATGGTAAACGATACACAAGTTACAGCGACCTTTATATTTGAAGAGAGTTGATACAAAGAGATAAAATATCGTTCACAGCGACTGGCTGAGGTGCGAACGCCGTGGGAGTTTGTGGGAATCAAACGGTGTGCGAATAAGGAAATCAAAGCGGTAATGTGAAACTGAATATGGATTTGTAAATAGAGAAATGTTTTGGGGTTTCAAAAGCGAAAAGGACCGAGGTATGTCAGGACTTAAAATTGACAAAAATAATTTTGAATTCAAGATTTTGAACACCTTCAAAATTACCTAAAGATACCACGCAATTATTTTATTTTTTAGCCTAATTAGACAGTGCACTAAATATTTCGCCGCGTTCGTGAAATAGTTTGAAGTTAAAAAAGTTAAAATGCGTTAAAATCGTATTTATCCATATGACATGACGATTTAACTTCTAAGATAATTTTAGATCATTTTTTTCTAATTTAGATTATTCATCCCTACAACAAAGCAATTACTTTGTGGCATGTGAGTTGACACTTTGTGTTAACAGCTCCTAAAACAACCCGACAATAGTTATGACGATCGTTAGGCGAGCTCTAGGCGGTTGCAACAACAGAAATCACAACAAATCGTTATATGCGTACGGTCGTGTGGCTGAATGGTTAGCGCGACCGATACTGCGATACATATACCGACAGTCGTGTATCCGATTCTATACGAAAGCGGTGCCCGATAAAAAATCGACATATGCCTTTGCAGTTGATCTAAGCTATAGCGGCTACACGTTCATGAAGATAGAAATCCGTATTAGACGCTGACGTCATCACGTCACCAGTAAAACCGGGGCTGCCTTTATCTGGCGGTGACGTCATCGGATATTACCAGACGCTGATTAACACGGCCGTCTGCTGCGGACTGACTCGTATCAGGGTAAGATATCGAATGAAATCCAATGAATTCACGGGTTCCGGGAGCTAAGTAAAAATTCGAAAGCAGACTTTGTTTCAAACATTTGAGCAGTAAATCATAGCGAAATATACGGATGTCTATCTTCATGTATCATGTCGGGACTGATTTTAAGTTTTTGTGACATTAGCGTGTTATCTGATAAAACATGGGTTCAATAGCGTACTTATTTACAAGATCGTCCGTATTTTGAAGCGCTATGTAATACGAATTATTTGCCGACTTTTACTTGGAAATGGCATTTTTGGCTTTACTTCACTTTAAATCGGCCCTTCGTTTAAAGCGCTGTATACTAACAATTAATTTTAACTTTTAACCTGTATTTTTAACTTGCATTTTTTTGTCTTATTTTTTTGCAGTTTTATGCGCGGATGCGCGAAGTCTATATTTGAAGACACATTATATTAAAGCACGGTATCGGCTTTGGCTATTGTAATATAATAAATAATTTGACAAGCGTCGTATAAACAGATTTTCTTTGAAAACTTGTTTCTTTCAAATCCTAGTCCGTATTTTTGGTTGTTAGTATTACTGGGCCGAGATTATTAGTAACACAGCGTATAATGCAACGAGTTTTGAACCCGCAAAAGGTTGGCATCGGTAACTCAACAAGGGCGTTCAAAGCCTGAAATTTCACAGGTCGATTGAGTTTCATACATCGGCTTGAAATTGAAACGAGCACTCGAAGCAATACGCGGGCACGCTGCCCGTTGAGTGGGACTTTGAAGTAGCCTACTTGCCTCTATCTTGGAAAACATATGGACCGCGTTTAAAATGGGACGAGTTTTGTAACTTAACTTTTCGTTTAAAAATAAGGCGATATTGGTCAGTGTTGAAACCGTACGCCTAAATCTTCAGCGCAGGTGTTGAAATAATGTCGGAAATGTACTGGTGACTAAATTACCGTTAGCGACTATTCCTTCCAAATTAAAAAGATAAAATCTGTGGCGCGAATTTTTGGGACTTTTTTGAGACTTAGTGACACCTAAGTGTGAGACAGTGTCCTTTTATGAAGTTTTAAATACAGAACTGTCTACGGTTGGTTTGATGTTTAAACAGTAACGCGACGAAGTGGTTACGATTTTCTCTTAACTCCCGACCGCCGTATTCAAACTAAGCATGACACACTACCCCAGAAAGACAACACGTCCGCGACAGGACGTGTAACCAACTACTTTAGCACTTCGCCGCGGCAATTCAACACCCACGGAATTGTGCAACAGCCGCTTAATGTGGGATGCTGTGAATCACTGAAAATCTTCGTCGTGACGTAATGGACAGCGGGAATGTTATCATTGTTACAACATAAACGCAACTGTGCGTGGGGCGTATAATAAATAAACATCAATATTTCCGCTACGTACATACTCGAGACCAAATAATTTACATATGGATGCTATGGAAAATCGAAATCCCGACATAAATGCTAAAATAGCCAATGTCCCATGTCATACAAAATTATACGTTTTGAATTACATTTAGATAATACCTTGACCTAATATATAAACTACGGTGATACAATAGTGCGTCCAGATTTAAAATACTTCCCATTCAAGTAATGATCATTATTACACGGTATAAAATGCTTTAAACTCAGCATTGAAATTATTGGGTTCGAGCCAAAAGGGTAAAGCTCCATAAGATACGACGTAGCATTGTAACTCATAAGATAAAACGTAGCATTGTAATTCTTGGTTTTTGGGCAATTTTTTGGGCAAAGGTTAGACTTTAGAGCAATTAATTACTCCCTTAACTTCGACATACAGTAAACGCGGCAACGAATTTATTGGATTCGAGCCAAGTTATTTGAAAAGGGTAAAGGTCCATAAGATTCGACTTACCGTGCTCATTGAGTTTAAACGATCTATGTAATAATCGGGCCAGCTGGTTGCGAGTTTGTTTGGGTCTTCTTGTTCCTACGATTATTAAGTCGTTAATTCTATTTCAAGTCGTTCCAAATTGAAGATCAGAGACCAGTGTAGTAATAAGCCGATTTGGTTGGTACTTTACGTGGAAAGAGAGAACTAGGGGAATTCATTAAACGGGTGATAAAGATAGGATAGGATATTCATGTTTACCCGTGAATGGGAAAACCAAGTGGGTTAACACACGGTCAATCGTCAGATCATCTCGCGCCCACCGTCGGGTTACCGGAACTTTATATTATCTTCGGGTTTGGTTGGGTTGCTGATTAGTAAGCATTTGCGTATAAATATGAATTTTTGCACCCTTTTGGTAGGTTCTTTTGGTTAGAAAGGGTAAAATTTACCTTCTTTTTGCTGCAGTAAATTTGCCACTGCTTTTCGGGCGCAAGGTCGAACATGGCTTGCCGGTTCTGTGAAGGGAGGTCTAACTCGTCCTGTGACAAAAAAGGTTTAAAAATTCAAAAAACATGTTTTTCTGGAGTTGACTGTTCAAAGGGTTTTTTAAGACGTTCAAAAGAGAACACTTGATCCGAAAATAGACTACCCCTTTCCGGTAGTCATTAATTAAACTTAAGTGGAATATACTGAGATTCGTGCGGCGGGCGCGGGTGAAAACGCACTTTCGTGACCAAGACGCGTAAACCTAATGTTCCCGTTTACGCGCATAAGACGGCATGTAAGTGTGTACCAATGGCGCGTTGAGGCCAGGCAATTGAAACCAAGTACTTCCGCGCTCTCTCCCATGAGATTGCGTTAGCTGCTTGCCAAAAGCAGGGCTAAACAAACGGCGGTTTGGTTTATTTTGTTTGATGTTTAGTATCCGTTGTTACAGTGAAACGATATGGCAATTTTCAGGCTATTTTAAAGAGCAATTTAATTAGACGATTTGGCATAGTACGGGTGCGCCACTACCGCGATGAATTGAGACAGTGACGATTTTATCGTCATACATCTAAATTAAATTGCTATTTAAAATATCGTTTCACTGATCGGTTTTCAAAATTCTGAATTTTCCAGAATTTATTGCCGGATGATTAAAAATCATCAATTTTTAATCATCAGGCAAAATGATGATTACAGTTATCAAACAATACACACGGATCCACCATAAATGAGAAGGCATTGCGTTCCAGATCGCAGCGGCAGAGAAAGCACTAATTCCTCGTTTCCGTTTGTTTATCTGGCCCGAATCGGCGCGCAGACGCACACCGAAGCGGGCCTGCTGCTGAGCCGGCACTTGGCGGAACAAATGCTCCCGCCGGGACGCTACGACGCCGGGCCATCTGTCTCCCCTATTACAAACGCACAGCTGACCCGGTGACCTAGTCACGTGCAGCCCGAAAACGAACCCGACTTCGCAATTATACTTGGGTTTCGTTTTCGGCAATTTGCAGTAACGCGGATAAGAATAGAGCTTTACAGAGGTCTCCATGTGTGACAGTGTGGTGACACTAACAACAAATAATGAGGAAGCCACGAATAGAACACAGATGGTGGTTAAGGAACACTACTTAGGCACATACAAAAAATGAATGCTAATTGCATTTTTAATTTTACAATGAAATTTAAATGTTAATTTTCCTATCATACACCCTGGTTTATTGTTCATTTTAACTACTTGTAGAGTATAATTTAAATAAAAATATTAATTTAATCCAAATTTTTATTTACTTTTAATGTGCTAGAAGCAAAGGTGCATGTAATAGAAAAGACATGAAACCCTATATTCATGGAATATTACTATTAATCTGGTGTAGTGGCTTTAAGTCTGTTGCACTGGTACCATACTATATCTAGGTTATTAAAATGTGTATTTGCTACATTTTATTTGCATTTAGTGCTGTTATGTGTTTGATAGATTTATGGTAGAGGGTGTGGTGTATTTTCACAATAATGATGTTTTTTAAAACATCCAAATAGGCTTGGAAATCTGAAAAATAGATAATATGCAATAGTTGTGCGGAACTGCCATAATGTAGTCTGACTACGTACTTCTTAAAAAGCTGCATAATTAATCTAAAATATCCATTTTACATAAATCCAATTTACATAAATTAAATTCGTTTTAAAAAATGCATATTTTAAAGATGGTATGGTAACAGATATTTTAACCTTACCATCATCAATGTAATTGTTATAATAGAAATATCACATTGTCAATACGATAGTTTAATTTGGTAAAAAAGAAGATCCCAATGAAATTAGAAAAATTGGGTAAACTAAGATACCCGTATCTTGTATATACATTCTAAAAATCAAGGTGGTAAATTAAAATAATTTGTAAACCACTTGATACCACCTTGATGACAAGAAGACTGATATTTAAAGTTTAATTTTAAGTTAATTGATGCCTACCTTTTTGTTTTATATGTGTTGTAATGTAAAAGTAAAATAAATGAATTGATGTAAATTTAAAGCTAAATTGCATAACACTTAGTGCATGATCAAACAAACCGATACCGGTTCATTTACACTGGTCTGTCGTAAGGTCGACGGGTTTAAAAATTAACAAAACGGAATTTGCACAAATCACACAAAGTCTCGTTACCACGAACTCTGCGAACTTTGCCTTCAGCTCGGACGGAGAGGGCATGGGAGGGTAAGTTTCTATCGCTACTGGGGCAGCCATCGCGTCCGTCATGTTGAGCTGTATGTCCGGGGGTTCATCAGCAGCCCCGAAACACCCACAGAAGATCCCCCCTCTTCCCCCCTTTCTTTTCTTTCGTGGCATATTTGAGGTAAATCCGAAATATTAGTTCCCAAATTTGGAGGTGAAAATTTTGGATCCAACTGTTTTCCTTGAAATGGTTTTTAAATCAACCAATTCTTTGTTTTATTAACCTAATAAAATTGTTATTCCATATTCACATATACACCTATCTCTGTTGGTAATAATACAATCTGTAAATTATATATGTTTACTAAATAATATCTATGCCATTGTACAATAACATGGAATTGAGTAAATAAGTTCTGGTTGTATAATGTCAATACTAGTAAATAATTCACAGACTGCAAGTATACTTAATGGCTCTTCTGGGTATTGTTATATATGTTAGTCACCTTTATTCCCGACTCTAGAGATTGGAAATCATAGGATGTATTATTACATTTGCAATTATTAGACTACTGCATGCCCATATGTAAAAGACTACATGCCCACAGTCGGTTGCCTAATTTCAAATAATGCAGTGTGCTCACTAAATAAAAAGTTAGCAATCTTGTCTCTTTAATGTTATATTTTAAGCTTTAAACAGTATAAAGAATATTTGTATAGATTAAATAAAAGGTAGACCTAGCATCATCACTACAATCATAATATGTATGATAGTACAAGCCTTTCCAATTCGTCTATTTCTATATAAAACTAAAATCAAACTACTCAATAAAGTTCTAGGCAACTTTGTTAAGTTCTGTATATTTGAACAAAATTTTCTGACTGCTCAAGTAAACCACTTACAATGCACACATAAAGTTATAGAATGGCCTACATAGGAACCTACAACCGTAACCGAATACTGCTTTTTTTCAAGCCACGTTTCTACAAAATCAAGTATTAGATTGACACCATTTGCAATAAAACAATTTACTATTCTTACTCTAATAGAAGACACCTGTTACGCTATGCTTTCCATTACATATACATCATCATTGTTACGGTATCGGCGTTACGCCTACATGAACTCGAGTGTGTGAAGAAAATTATAAACGAAAGAAGGTTGTCGCCGCAAAATGACGTCACCGTTAGAGTCCACGCATGCTTTAGAGTTGTAGCGCCATGTAGCGGATAGCGCGAAAATGTTTGAAACTACAAATAAACCCCATTGGTTTTATGAAAAGTCATAAACTTATAGAATGGTATAGGATAATTATCGTTATATTACATCTCGTCCACTATCGAGTTACCAAAGCTTGTAGGATGTTGTATATGATTTAGACGTTTCTATTTATATTTTCTATCGCTTAGGTTTGGCTGCCGGGTCCGCTATATTTATTAAATTATATCCTTTCTTTTTTTAAATGACGTGTTTTAACGACTGTTCGTTTTGCCGTCTTTTCCTGTTCCTGTATGGTGATTTATATTCGTTTACCATTTTTTAAAACCGGGGAAAAAATGAATAAACTTAAACTAAACTAAACTAAACGTTCCTCTGATTGAGTAGAATATATTATTCCAAAGCATTTAGGCGATGTACTCTTAGAACGTGGTAAAAAAGAACAATGCATGTGGTGCAATAGTACCTCTAGTAAAGAAAGATCAAACAAACCACCCTTCGGATCGTAAGCTCATTACTAATCCAGGACAGCATAGCCGGTTATTATAGGTAGCTAAAATACAGTTGTTGTACTTTGCGTCGGGACATTCTATCCGCCCTATGTCACGAAGAACCAATTTAGGCTTGGTGCCCGGTCGCTACAGACACATTCCTTGTCAAAAAACGACCCGAAAATACCGTTCAAACTAAAAAAGAGTATATAGTCGTGTTTCTCTACAGGTGAAAGTATGATAGGACGAGGGGACGCTGTTTTTTTACATTTTTTACCTAGTTAAGTTTGGAATACATGACGGGCTCGCCACTAAGACAGTTTTTAAAGCCGAAATTGATGTTTAAACCGGCCGCGTTAACCATTCGGCCACATAACTGTTCTATCGTCCGATGTATTGGAAATTGTCAATCCCGTTAGTTTTGCAAACGCTACCAAGAGTATGTCTACTTTTGGCGAATTTTAAAGACTTAGGCCTACTACACACTTTTGAAATCAATAAAAACACATGAAAAGGTGTGATAAGAGACCAGTACACCACCAACCGGCCATAATTGATTTAAGTAACGCCGTTTTGGCTAACTGTTAAACAAAAATTAAACAAACAAAGAATTTCATTTTATTTACGCTTTGCTTGCCAAAAATGTTAGAATGTTCATATTTATTACCGCAAATAAAAAAACAGAGGGAGGTTTCACGTACGGGGCGTTTCACGTCGTCCGATTATCTTGTGCATTCGGCGGGCTACCTGATTTATTGCCAGATTGTGTCTATGTCATTAAGATGGTCCTGCTGTTTTAGTCCAACTTAGTTATCTTTACTGGCTTCAACCAACGTTTGTGTAACTGGTTGACTTTCAAACCAGCGACGTCCCCGTACTTAAAATCGTTTTTGTATAGTTCTAATATAGTCATTTGACAAAATTGGAATTTAATTTCAGTTTTTTTTTTTCTTTTTTTCCACTCTGGCCCACTCTTTCGGGCCACACCTTCTCCATTCGCCGACTCCACTACATTAGTGGTCGCGCTTTAACGCACACTTTTTTCGGGGCTTTATATCGTCCTCGTAACGAGCCCATCATGGGTTCGAAACTTGGCTCGGTTAAAAAAAAAAAAATAAATAAAAAAAAAATAAAAAAAATATCGTTTAGTATTAATTTATTTTGTTTGCACATTATTTTTTGGCTTATATATTATTTGGCGGTCGCGTATGCTAGCTATATTTATTTAATTATATCCTATTTTTAAATGATTTGTAAACTACTCTTTGTTTTACCGTCTTTTCGCGTTCCTGTATCGTGATTTGATTCCTTTGTCTTTTTGTCTTTTTTTAATACCGGGGCAAAAAATAAATTTATTAAAAAAAAGAGTGTATATGTTTCGGTGGCGCTAACCATTCGAACGCACAACTCTCCGGATTCGTCGTTTAAGTGGCATAAATTGCTAAGCAAAAAAATAAAGACTGATACCTGTCGTATCAATAATCCCATAAACATCCATCGGACGCCATGGACCCTTGATAATAATTCGGAAAACGGGAAAAAACGACAGTCATTGAAACACGCCTAAAACCAATCAATTATTTACTTTCGTTTTATTTAGACGTGGCCGCCATAACTACATACCAAAGAGAAATACAATTGCAAAAATAAATAATTATAAAAAATTGTTACACCCTTTAACACCTATCTACCATTTTATTCAGTATTCTGTGCATGGTTTTAATTTTAATATTTGTCAAAAGTAAATCTCAACTTGACTGCGTGATAAATCGGCATTGAAGAATATCCGCTCAGAGAAGCATTTTTTCTGATCTGTCAATAAATACCATTGGGTTACATTATTAGTTTTTGAAAAACAGCATACACAAATAAAAAACTTTAGTAAATGATTGACAATTGCATATACGCAAATAGATCGCTAAAGTGCCTTTCTCGTCGGCATAATATTGTTACAATATAACAGCCCATTCCGATGACGTCACATTAAGCCGAATTGCTGACGACCTTTTATCAAAAGTTCATGAGACACAGCCAGCTGCTGGGTGAGTTGGGACTTTTTAAAGGCGGAAAGAGAATTACACAATTCGAAAGTGATAATTACACAATTCGAAAGTGATAATTACACAATTCGAAAAAGATAATTACACAATTCGAAAGAGATAATTACACAATTCCAAACAATGGAAAAGTAGATGGCATTTAGCTTCAGTAACAAATTGTCAATGTCACTTAATATTATTATACATGGTTAACCTTTTGGGCCGAATAGCTGAAGAGTTGCATGTTCGAAACTGGCCTCTATAGCTAATGGGCTTTTCCATTGGGATTGCGCGGAACATAAAGTAATCGAGCCCACTGTCAAGGCATTGTATTTATGATAGGTTTCAAAATTACAATGTAGGATATGTGGAAATTATCTTTAAATTGTAAGAATCTAGAAAATTTAAGGTGATATCGGGCAGAATTGGCAAATTCAACTTTCTGCAAAGTAGACGAAGGAAATAACATTGATTCGGCGACCTGTATGAAAATACGTGTTGGGTTTAGTTAAGTTGGTTTAGTTTATTTTTTGTTTCCAGTATGAAAACATGAGCCAGGATTATTGATGAAAATTTGGAAAACGGGAAAAAACGGCAAAACGACAGTCGTTAGAATACGTTTAAAAAAGGAATAAATTAATAAATTAGGTATAATTAGACGTGGCCGCTAAACCCAAATAAAAAAAAATAAAAATGAAAATGTATAAAAAAAATTACACTATTACACTAAGCCTTGAAAAAAAGAAAAAAATAAATGTTTATACCAAAATTACACCATTACACTAAGCCTCGAAGAAAAGTGTGCGTTAAAGCGACCCGTGCAATGGGGTATTTTCAAGCTCCAGGAACACATAGGTCTACGTGGGAATCAAGACGCCTGTTTATCGTTATTTAATTACTTAATTCTAAGTAGTTTCGGGAACTGTTTGCCTAATCAATTATAAAAAGCGATCAAGGCGTCTACCTGCATTTAGTTACTCAGAAATTATAGTGAACGTTCAAGATGATGTTTTCAGTCGCGATTCTATCTTTGTTCGCCCTGGTTTCAGCGCAGAACGCTGGTAAGTTGTTTTTACACAAATCTGTGATTTATTGTTTAATGGGCAACACTAAAAGGAGGGAAAACGGGAAAGAAGGAAGGAGGGAAACTGCTCACTAAAACTATGAAAACTAATTTAAACACTGATTTCAACCCCAGAACTAACCCTAACTCCAACTCCATGTTTAAAACTAACTTTAATGTCATTTTTTTCATTTTAGTGTCCAGTTTCCCCCCCCCCCCCTTCCCGCCTTCCTGCTTTCTCTCCTTCTAGTTTTCCCCTTGTTTAATGGATATAGCTAACCAAAAATTGAAGCGCCTGTATTTTTTTACGACCGTGCTCGCTTTTCAATAAAGTTAACCCTACACAATTAATCGTAACCAGTCATGATATTTTACTTGGTAAAAAATCTAACAACATTTTTTTCACATCAAACTTGAAACTTGCCGAAACAAAACATCCGATCAACGAAACGATGGTAGGTATACATAATCACTGCATGAAATTTCACATTCTAAACAGCAGTGTAACCATACAGGTAAATGAATAGTCACCGAGGGACCAGCGTGTGATGTTAGCGAACGTAAGTTTTGATTTAAAAAGTGGCAGCATTCGTAGTTTTTTCAATAACTTGAAATTTTAATAAATTTCAATATTATTTTTATTTTTTATGTGTTTTAATCATTTTTAAAGTAAGAAAAATATGAATCCTTTTTTTAAGAAAAATAAATTACTTTTCTTATTTAAATGATCAAACCAAATAAAATATTGTTTTTTTTCTATTAAATAACTGTGATCAAGTGATAATAAGTGACCGATTTATAGGTTACCAATGCAACGGCCAAATCGGTCTTATCGCAAGTACTACTGATTGTCACGTATTTTACAACTGCGACCGGAACATCCAAACACCTTGCCCATCGGTAAGTATTGCATGCTAACCGCCGCCCCCCAAAAAATTAAAAAAATGAAGTAAATACTTTTTGCCTAAAAGAGTATGGTACACATTATTGTAGATTTTGAGTACGTCCAGTACATTGCCACAGTTTTAAAATTTCATGTTTCATATAGAATTATGTATATGAATCGATCATGTTAACCATTCAACCACGCGACGGTTCACTCAGCGCCAAGTTCCTAACCTTATGGCTGACAGTATACAAAATAGTACGATCGTGTTAACGCAACCGATACATATACGAACTATATAAAAAATGGTGCAAGAGACGGAGGGCCCATCATAGGTTCGAATCTTAAAAAATGCAGTATACAAAATAATATCATTGCAATTTTTGTATAGAAACCAACATATATGTATGTATCGGCCAGGTTAACAAGTCACCCAAAATCGGCATATTTCTGATTCTATTGCGCAGATAATACCAACAGGCTACATTACAGACTTGTTCTCCTGGTCTTGCCTTCGACGAGAGCATTCAAACCTGCAACTGGGAAAGCTTGGTCCCAACATGTAATGTAAGTTTAATCCCGCTATTACAGATAGGTTCGGAATTTATAGGATAGGATATACATGTTTATTCCCGTGAATAGGAAAACCAAGGGGGTTAAAACACGGGCAATCGTAAGATCACCTCGCGCCCATCGTCCGGTTACCGGAGCTATTGCAGTGTGTTGTGTATGATAGATAAGTTCCTTAAATTTGGTAGAACCCATTAATCCGCTGGGTTCAGGCAATGTCCGTTAAGTGCCTTGCCCGCAAGGACACAACCGACTAGCTAGCGATACTGCAACCTTTTTACTGCAACCTTTTGGTTAAAAGGCGTCGCACTAAACTGCCAGACTAACCAGACGGACTATACTACATAACCCAGCATACATTTTCTTTCAGCTTATACCAAAAGCACGTGCAAGTGGAGATCCAGCATGCGCCGACAACGAACGTGAGATATATACATAGAAATAACAGAAAATAGTTTCCAAACCCTATACTTTAGGCTAACTTTACCAATACAATGCATAAATAGGTAAAATCCGGCGATCCAACACAAATAAATGACTGCCTTTTAGGTTACCAATGCAACGGCCAAATCGGTCTCATCGCCAGTACAACCGATTGCCACGTATTCTTCAACTGCGATGCGAACATTCAAGCACCTTGCCCATCGGTAAGAATTTAACATCCTTCTATAAATGCTACCTCAACCTGTAAAATTAAAATGGGGTCATATAATGAATATAGCCAGAGGTTCTAGTTGTTTCTTTGGTGGAATAACCACTTAGTTTATAGAGCTTACTGTATAATTATGTTAGGATAAGATAAGAATAAGATATTTATGTTTATCCTCGTAAATGAAAAAACCAAGGAGGTTAACACACGGGCAATCGTCAGGTCCCGTCAAGCCCACCGTCGGGTTACCGAAGCGATTACAGTGTGTTGTGTATGATTCACAATTTATCTTTAAATTAGTAGAACTCATTATTCCGCTGGATTCAGGCAATCTCCGTTAAGTGTCTTACCCAAGGACACAATCGACTAGCTAGCGAACAGTTTCGAAGTAGAAACCCTTCGGATGAAAGGCGACGCACCCAACCAACAGACTAATCGGTCGTAGGATTAACCCCTTTTATTTAGAAAAACAAGTACGTACGTTTAATAGGTAGACGGCTTGCCAAAAAAGTACTTATCACAACAAAATAAAACGTATAATTGCAACAGACTTGTCCTCCCGGCCTTGCCTTCGACGAGAGCATTCAAACCTGCAACTGGGAGAGCGTGGTCCCAACATGCACGGTGAGTTGATGTCTATCCCCGATATTACTGTGAGTGGCCAACGAAGGAAATTTATACATATTTTCAGGCAAGAGCGCGAGCAGTTGACGGCCCAGCCTGTGCAGATAACGAACGTGAGCAATAGATATATAGATTTATGTATTACTTTTTATTCCACATTTTATTAGATAGTAACTTTTCCATCTATGTATCGTTCATCTTTAAATTTTTTAAGATATTTTAAGTAAGTATCCTTTTTAATCTGGAGATATTGGCGACAACGCCGAAAACCTAAAAAATTGGTCTCTCTATTTACATTTTCGCCGATAGCGGGAATTCCCCTTTTAACCTGATTTGATAACGCTATCTGCCCAATGACCAGGGTTGCCATTTGGCCTTTTTCACGGCCAAATTTCAGAAATTTGGCCGTACCAAAATCGCCCCAGACGCGAAAAAAATAGTTTGGCCGTGCGGAAAAATCTGGCCGAATTTGGCCGTATAAGCATATTGTCAAATTTTTGGCCAAAACGTCATATTATTTTTACGCTACAGTAGAAATAAAGGGAAAAAATATATATGTAAATGAATTAATAATATCAATTGTCTCATTTACCAAATCACAAAGCTGATTATGACGTTTTGAAATAAAACAATAACGGTTGGCATTCCTATATAGTATTTGAATGGGTTTGACAAATCTGGAGGGAATTAAAATTATACAATTTTTGAACAAATATTGAGATAAATAGCCCAATTGGCTTAATTAAATAGTTTATTTTGTACTTGATACAAATTGGCCGAATTTTGGCCGTAAAGCAAACACAGTTTGGCCGTAAGGCAGATTTTCCATCTGGCAACCCTGCCAATGACTTGGCGACCCGGTCTGTCACCAGCGGTGTGCAAACAAAAAGTTAAATCAAAATGGGTTCGCTTCGGAATTAAAGGAAATCCATAATTTACATTTACCTAAGGACAGCGTAAAATAATGTCTAGTCTATAAGTAGCATGGGAAGATCTGAACTATACTAATACAAGAAATGAGTAGGCTATATTCCCACGATTGACACAAA
>CH000017.1:2024-36453 GCA_000149265.1 Ciona savignyi | reverse complement strand
CTCTATCTAGCGAACAGTTTTGAACCTTAAACCTTTCGGTTGAAAGGCGTCGCACTAAACCGCCAGACTAACCGATGGGTTTAAAACTGCCGATAACGCTTAGGCGTTTTCACATTTATATGCAACCTGGTTACCTGGCCATGGATTATCAGGAAAGGACAATGGTACCAAACCGGGATTATAAACCTTTCTACGCCAGCTAATTTTATTCCATTTTTAGGTAAGAAACTGGCTGAAAATCATCCAAGAAAAAATGGCCTTTTAATAAATGAAAAATTAACATCATGGTTTTTTTGGTTATGAGGGAACTAAATACAGCAGATAAGCACGTCCACAAAATATTTAGGTTTTAACCTAGTAAACATAAGTGCCATCACATTTACATTATTGTATTTGCGGAATTGATACAGACGACACATGTAAAGAATCCAAAGGTTAAATCGTGTGTTCTGCCAATTTTATTAGTGGACGATTATAAAACGTTAAATTTAAGGACCAGGAGTAATATACAACATAAATCAATGATTGCACTAAGTTTTCACCAATAAAAAGAAACATCTAATGATAAACATACTTGGTGCTAGAAAAGGTTGTGCTACGGCTGCTTAATAAAGCTTTTGCTTTGCTTATTATAAACACACAAAAATACAGACATATATTTGATACTTATGTGTATATATATTTATATTATACATATACAATTTAACGCCGATAAACAGCCACAGCACCTATCAATACAACAAATACAAGAACTAAAAAACATTCATCCAAAAAATCGCTATTTCCAAACATTTATTTCAGCCAGTTTATCATCTAAAAAAATGGCGTCACTGCCAATTTTTTGTCATAGACATCATCTAAACGATGGTAGCTTTGGAAGATCTGGTAGTTTCAGGTCTTTTGGAAGACTTGGAAGGTCGATGTTTTTTAAAGCTGCAGCAGCTTTAGCTGGGGCAGCAGACAACCCCGCCTGGATGATAAAGTGTGTTTGACTAAAACGTAACTAAACTGATAAGGCTATTAAACTAATTTAGGAAAAACTTTTGGTTAAAATGAGTTTTTACAATTCTTAATGTTAGAAGCACTTGACCAAAAGGAAAAATAAATTAGGATAGAATAATCTTATTTATGTCCATGAATGGGATAACGCACGGGGTTTAACACGCAATCAGAAAGTCAGATCGCCTGTTGCCTGCCGTCGAGTTACCGAAGTTATTGCAGTGTATTGTGTGATTGGGATGGTTCTTCAGTTTGGTAGATCCCATTAATCCACTGGGATCAGGCGCAATGTCCCATTAAGTGCAGTGCACAAGGACAAAACCGACTAGCTAGTGTCAAGTTTTGAACTCTTTGGCTGAAAGGCGATGCGATAACCCACCAAACTAATCGGTCAGTATAGTACTTCAGGAACATGAAAAACCTAATAATACTAAAGAATAGAGTTCTAGTAATAAGTCAACAATTTCACATTCACAAGAAGAATAGAGTTCCGTATTTCCACATATTAGATGTGCACTGTTATTTTTCTAAACACACCAAATTATACATGCAATAAGAACTAAAAGTGCAATATTGTTTTTCTGTCAGACTATCTCACCATTCCATTTGCTTTGAAAAATTATTCAGTATTATGGTGCATTACCAGTATATTACAATGAAAAATTGGACCAATGGATTATTTTGTGCAATAATGCAAGTATAAAATAAAGGCCCTAAATACATACATACAATTAAAGAATATATACTAAAGGAAGCAAATTAAAAGCTTTTCAACTGATTAGTCAAGCAAATCTACTTTAATTAAACTGGTCCACTATATAGGCCTCTGTGGTATTTGTTTGTATGTTTAATGGCTTTATATTACAGCAGGATACTATGGTCCAGTAATCCTCATTTAATAAAGAAGTGTAACTAAAAAAATCAACATTAAATTAAATTAATTTGAAATGCTACAAAACAATAATACTAATAACTCACTACAAAAGCACAGGAAAATTGATTGGATACGATAGGATATTAATGTTTATCCCCTTGAATGGAAAAACCAATGGGTTAACACATGGGCAATCGTCAGTTCACCTCGCGCCCACCGATTAATTTGTAAATTTGGGAAAATTTCTATTTTGAAAATAAATCAAACCTACTACATGCATGACCTGTAAATTGGTGATAAATCGATAAAATTAATAACGAGGTTAAGGAATCTCGTTAACATTAGTAAAGATACTGGTTAAGCACACCGCTTTATGAAAGTTCATACACAGTCTCGGGTTAAATCAAAACACCCATGTCTGTGTTAAGTTCATGCGTGTTAAAACTGAACCTTATCTGTTTAAAACGACAGAGATCACTTTTTCAACTTCCTCAGGAATTAACCTCGTCTATGGTTAAAAATAAGTTAAATTCGTAAATTAGGATTATGACAAAACAAACAGTAAGATTTTGCAGGCGGTATAACATCACATAGAGGAGGCAGTATAGCATATCACGCACAATCTTAGTATTATGTCCTGTACATTACACAAGCAGTGGTGGGTGCATGGTAGCCCAATGTTGGCCCTAAATATTTGTTACTTCAGAGAAATCACGTCTTCATGAATAAAAGGTTGTAAGGTAAGGAAAAGGGGGGGTAGGTTAAGGGTTAGGTTGAGAAGTCAAATTAAAAGGGCAGAGGTCCAATTGGCAAAGGGTGAAAAGGGACAAAAGTCCAAATTGGGTAGAAAATGGAAGGGGGCATGTTCAAATTGGGGGCTATAATGTTCAATTTGCATTTTGCATTGTAAATTTGACATCCCACTCAGAGATAGAACAAAATATTTTAACATCTTGAATGAATTCATTGATAAAAGCATAAAAGGTAATTTAACATCATGGATGGTATTATACAGCAGTGAAAACCATGGAAAAAGGGAAAATTATGACAATTGTTGTATAAAAAAAGTCTTTTTTAAACAACTGTAAAAATAAACAAGACAAAAACTGAATAAAACAATGATTTTATACTCAAGAATCATAAAAAAAATTTAAACAATATTTTTGAATGTTAAAAATACTTGTTTGGGATATTTTGAAGAAAAAAATCTGCCACAAAAATAATTTAATGATGACCGACCAATGAATTAAAAATTACTACACAATTTTTGGCCAATATTACCCAACTTTTGCTGCACTAAAGACAAAGATTTGAAAACGCACACACCGACATACAGTTAAAGAACATGAAAAATAATTTTACCTCAGATTTCTCCAGCTTGTCTTGTTCTAAGAACCTCGAGCATATATCATTCATGTTCGTCTCCAATACCATACCTCCCATTACTATTTCAGAAAGTATGTACTGGACCTAGGATATAGGGTAGGATAACTATGTTTTATCCTCACAATTGGGAAAATGCGAGATTGTAAATATCAGATTTACTAGCGTGCATTGTTGGATTAGGCCTACCGAATATAGTGTATTGTGTAATACAGACTGCCAACGCTGTTTCCGATTAATCTAACTTAAAACTTATTTGTATTAATGTAAGGTTTAACGGCCACGTCGTTTTTTCCCCTTAATTTGTAATGTGTTTATCCACTGACGAGTTTTAACTACTGTAGTTTTGCCGTTTTATCCTGTCTCCTCAATGTAAAATAATTGTTTTATTCTTCCTGTAACGAAGGAGGGAAAAAATAAACTAAACTAAACTAAACTAACTGTCAGATAGTTGCTAATGTAGAAAACATGGCCAGTGTTACATTATACATATAATAAATTGTTACTAATATTAAGCATATGGTACAGTTGTGTGTCACTTGTCACAACTAAAACAATATATGATAAATTGTTTCAAGTTTTTGTGTTTAGACAAAAATGTGACCTACTTTGTCAACATGAAAGATCAGGTCAAGTTCACAAACATTTTCAAAGCATCGATCCAAAGTCTCCACAAAAACCTGTCAAACAAATACGCATATGGCTAATATACACACTACATAATCAAGTTTGTATAATATTCATGGAAAAACAGGAATGGTAATTGCTATAGGCCAGCATAAATAGCTAGGACCTTGGAATATTTTTAATCCTTAAATTCTAAAAAATTCTAAATAATCATTTTATATGTTGCACACTTATAAAGTGTTATGTAATTACTATAAATGACATAAGATAAAATGTTTAAAAAGTTTACATGGCAAACAATAGACAAAAGTTTCACACCCTTGAATAGGTCACCTATTTAAACCCTGTTCTGAGAAAATAATATTTAATTATTTATAAAGAATGTAGGCTATGGACTATAATGTGTTGTATTCAGTATTTAGACAATAGGTATATATATATATATATATATCAATGTTGTAAAAGCTTACAAACCTGTATTAAGTCCAAAATGCCAAGTTCACTCTCCGATGAGTCGACACAGAATACAAAGTACAGAGTTGCGTAATGCCGGTAGATTAGTTTGTAGTCAGAACCACCAATTAAGCTAAAAATTAAACATGAGTTACCATAAAAAACCAACAAAGAGCTTCACACATCAATAAAACGATGATGGTAAGTGATAAATCGATGTCACCTCACTAGGGATGCACAATATAGGATAGTTAGCTATTCTAGAATATTCTAGAATAATATATTTCAAATCTAGAATTTTGAATCCTATTCTAGAATGTTTTACCATGTATTTAAATTTGCTATGCTGTGCATATATTTTATTATTTATAGTAAATTAGCCATATGCTTTTAAACTGTGATGAGAGCAATTTACGTAGTCAAACAATATCTTACCATTACATATTTTTTTAATCATATGTAACATCTCTAAACACTATCTGCCATTAGGGAGGATAATAGTCTAAGAGTTTGTTTTTGAAATGAATGGCTAAGAAAAATGCTCCCAACACCAGACAATTTTTATTTTCCCAGTTTGGTATCAAGACTAGCTATTATTGCCCTTGCACAATTAAACATTAATTTACTATTTAACATAGTTATACCTAGGTAAAAGTATAATAAATTAATCACTGCAAAATCACCTAACTAAATAATTGAACACATATGATATCATTCATTGTGTTAATTGAAAACATAGTTGTTTAAGTGAAATATATATTGCAAATACTAACGTGTTTAGTCTGTAAATAACTCTTCCGCCTTTGGAATAATTGCGTCATATTAGAGGTGCGATAAACCACGTGATTACAGCCTGGCGAACGTGACCTACTTTCTTTGTGCGTTTACAATTTTGAGATTACGAATTTACTTCAATGACGATTCACCAAAAGTTTCTTATCATAGTTATCCACTGTCGCACGCTTGCTGAAACGATACGCTGACGTCTGCATAATCGGCATCACACGTGTTTTTTGCGCGATGGATCCCAGATGTGATTTTACGTTTATAATTTCGAATCCTAACTATTCTTATTAAATTGCTTCTAAAGATTCGAATCCCTAGAGATTCGAATCTCAAAGATTCGAAATTCTATATTGTGCATCCCTACACCTCACAGGGCTTTGTAATTTAATTTATTTATGCGGCCAACATACAAATACCGTACTCAATATAAGAAGATTAAAGAAAAGTTTAAAATTGGATATTTTAAATGTTTCATACAAAGTCTTTATAGTTTTAGTCTCTCTGTGTTTACACACTGAAATTCTATAGGCTGGTTTTAACACAATACAGAAATTTATAAAGACGATGCATCCTCTTAACCCTAAATCTCCAATTGATAGAAAAAGTCCATCCAACTTTTAGAAAAATTTTAGAAAACTTACGTTCCTCCTTCCAAGAAACTACAAACATTGTCGTCCCTTCTTGACACGAGATGAAATGTTTCCCGAATTATTTGTTGTTGTTTTTCTTCCGACTGAAGTAACAAATTAAAAGAAATTGTAGTTTTGTGATGATTACATTTTAGTTAAGAGCCTATATTAAGGCCAGTTAGCTCAGATAGTAGTATTCATGTTTATTCCTGTGAATGGGAAAACTCAAGGGGCGCAAGCATACCTTGCGCCCACCATCAAGTTACTGGAGCTATTGTAGTGGATTGTATATGATTTGGACATTTTTTAATTTAGTAGAACACAATATTTTACTAGGTTCAGGCAATGTCCATTAAGAGCCAATGACACAACCGATTCGCTAGCGACAATTTTGGGACCTACAACCTCTTAACTGAAAGGCAACGCACTGAACTGCCAAACTAATCAGTCAGTTATAAGTTTGTTACATTGGTACGACCAATTGTGTACTTCGGAGAGGCAATTGTAGGATGTTAATTAAATCGAATGGGAACTAAAACCTCATATAAAATACATAACAAATTGTGTAACTAACAGCGGGCAGGAGGTAACAGACAACACTAAAAGGAGGGAAAGCGGAAAGGAGGGAAACTGCTCACTAAAACTATGAAAATTAATTTTAACTCTGCTCTAAACGCTAATCTCAACCCTAAAACTAACCCTAACTCTAAACCCATGTTTAAAACTAACTCTAACGCGCTAATCTTTATTTTAGTGAACAGTTTCCTTATAGTTTATTTTGGTGAACCCTCCTTGTAGTTTTCCCCGGAGGTAACTGTGTGGTAAAGTGCCATTTGCACATTTACAGGGCAACACTAAAGTGAGCAAACTTAACACTAATAAAACACAGGAAAATTCATTGTTACCCTGATCCCAGCCCCGTATGGAAAGTACGTCACTTTTTGCCGAGATCTCGAGTGTGCACGCATCAAATATTTAAGTGTGCAGTGTGCAAACGTCCAAGAGTGCACACTTCAAGTGTGCACATAATCTCCTTTTTATTACTATTTTCTAAAAATCTTAAACAAACATATTATTCTATCCTAAATCTATCGTATCCATCAGCTAACATATCTGTCTACGTAACAAAAAACGTACTGACAGTAAATTACCCGAGGTCCAGACGTAGGTTTACAGGTTTGTTGGAAATTATACGATGTTTAAGCTGCCAGCTCACGAGCGTGTGTGAAATTACCCAAGTGTGCAAAGACGCAGGGAATTAAAAAACTCGAGTGTGCAGCTGCCGTACTTTCCATACTGGATCCCAGCACTATTATCAACCCAAAAACTAACCATAACTTTAAATGTAGCTCTTCTAAGCCTGCAATCTTTATTCTGGTGTGCAGTTTTCCTCCGATCCTATTTCCCCATTTCCTTACTTTTAGTTTTCCCCATCCACAGAGATAAAACAAAAAGAATATATTATTTTATAGGCTAAATAAGCAGCTAAAGTTTTAATTTTTGGATGAAGAATAACGATATTTATTTAAGTTTAGTGGGTACGGTACTTACGTAATGTTGATAAAACCGAAGAAGTCTTGGTTTTCCATGATTGTTGAATACTAAAATTGCCTTTATCATACCGGTACTTATGTTAAAATATGTTCGACCAATCAATATAAGGGGCCTAAAATAGTAGGTTACACAGTAAATACCAATTTGTTTAATGAATCGCCACTTTATGTCGGGTTAAATCACTTTAACGCATGTCGAGGTGGTAGGATACGGAAATCTATAAACTTTCCTACGCCGGTTTTATTCGTGAATTACACGATCATTTTATCAAATATTGTAAACCATCCTCGACACAGGAAAAAAATAATTTAATAATATGAAGGAAAATATTAAGGTGGATTTGTTAAAGATTTATACTGTATATCCCACTTCCGTCCTGTGGTTTTAGTACAACAACAAAAACGACATTGTGTGATTTTAAATGACCTTAAAATAATGTTTGCGCATGTAAACCTTCGGTGGGCGCTATGGTCACCCTACTTTATACCTTTTTGCAAGTTAATGTAACAATTGGTCTTGCGACAGCTCAACGATTAAGCCGCCCGTATGGTTTTGTTCCGTTATACGCGAGGCAACTTGACCACTGGCTTGTGATCGCTGTTTCCCGTTTACCTTTTACGGACATAAAACATCATGAATAACCTATAAAATATAGGCCCAACGGCTTTATTCAAGAACCCAAAAAATTGCCTTCATTACGGTCCCAACCCAGTGGTCAGTTAGTGGTTTTGATTTAACAAACCTTTACCGACCGAATAGTCTTATAGCACCTGCTTACTGAATATAATAACTAATTAGACTTTACAAGGTAGACGGGTAGCAGTTTAGCTTTATTATTAATTTGTTTGACTCCGATAACGCAACGGTACAAATACAATAATACATAAGCATAACCGGCTACGTAGTTTGATAAGTGGGGACGGGCTGTAGGGTACGTTAAGCGTATTCCCGCCCTCGAGAGCACCAGAGCCTAGGCTATACAGACTGTGGATTTGGAAACACAGTTCTGTAGGCCTAGACATCTCTGTCTGTTTTTCTCTGATGAAATGAGGTCTTTTATATGTGATTTGGCACAAGGAAAAAAGTGGGACAAAGAATATCTAAAACACACTTAATAGATTAAGTAGCGCTCCGTACAGTGCAATATCTCCGCACGTTGAATTTAGAAGTTTTCTCGGTCGCGTTAATTGCCTCGTGAATTTAGACAACAGTTCGTCCTTTAGCGATTCTTTTGTTTCTTGAATTTTCTTAGAACGATGTCGCAAGCAGCCAATTATGTCGGTGCGACATACCTCCTTTTTTTCGGGTTTTGAATAACTTGAATTAAACTTCGCCCGGTGGATTCTTTTGAAGTTCGGCCTTCCCGATAAAGAGTCAACAGTTCGTTTCGAGCACCCAGGTGTAATATTCGTCCATCGTTTATTGGACGACGAAAATAGTCGGTCTTCATCGTGGTCGGATGGAGACAAAATTCCTGTTGGATTTTATGCTTATTGAAGCACCAACAGTTGCGCCTCGGAGAGCTTTAATGTAGCTCGGGTAACAGAGGACGCCGTGTAATCCTGACCTTCGATAATTGGCTCAGGCATGATAAAACAGACTTGTAGACATAGGCGCACCTGGGTATAGACAGTCCTGTTGTACTCTTATCGGTTGAACCGCCCTACTTTCGTCCGACCAGCAGTGGACTTCCGGGAGTTGTTCTTGTAGAAATTTCAGAGGGTTGTTGAGATTGATGTTTCGTTCAATTTGTGCCTGCCAGCCATCCGCGAATACCAGGTTAAATTGGACCTCCCTCCAGTGACATGAGTGGGGGATGTAAATCTGTTGGTTGTTTATGCGTAGTTCGCTCCAACAGTTAGTTAGCGCCTTTTCTTGCTAAGGTCGCGTTAAGATGACCGTGGTCCGACGGTACTTTTAAAATAGACACACCTGGTTTGGTTGACGCGGATTTTGGGCTAGGCTTTGACGGAACGCTTCGATTCCACGACATGACGCCGGTGTTTATTTCCGTCGTCGACGTACAGGATCGTAAAGGCTGTATCTTTTGGAAATAAATGCTGAAAACAAATAATATTAATGTGTCCGAGTAAGCATAGGACATAGGTAACGTTAGTCATCGGAAGGTTAATGAGTTCAACCACGTTTACGGGTATTCACCAATTGTAGCGGCTGCTTATTATGGGGTCCCAATTGAAAAAATTGGGACACATATTGTTTTTGTCCGTTTTTTTTTTTTCTTTTTTTTTTTTCTTTTTTTTTTTCGTCAAAGGTTTGACAGGCATGGCATGGCGCCCCGACATCTACCAGAAGGAATAATGGAATCGTTATGAAACTTATCTATTTGTTGGACAACATGGTCTAGATATGCAGAAACCAAAATTTTGGGTGATAAATCAAGGGGAATTCCCCTGGGAAGTTAAAAACCAAAACGGTATTTTTTATGAACAAAATAGCTGTTTGTGGCATAGCGCTTAAACGGCTGCTCCAATTTGAATAAGATTTGGTGGAACGTAAGTGCATTAGACACTGATTTAACACTTGGAAGAAATAAAAATTTTACCTAGGAAAATACCCTAAAAAATAAGATTTTGTTCTCAAATCATGATTGTGACAGGCATGGCATGTCGCCCCGACATCTACCAGAAGAAATAACGGAATCGTAATGAAACTTAGCCATGTGTTAGACAAGATGGTCTAGATATGCAGAAACCAACATTTTGGGTGATAAATCCAGGGGAATTCCCCTGGGAGGTTAAAAACCAAAACGGTATTTTTTATGAAAAATTTAGATTTTTGTGGCATAGCGCTTAAACGGCTGCTCCAATTTGAATAAGATTTGGTAAAATGTAAGTGCATTAGGCACTGATTTAACACTTGGAAGAAATAAAAAATTTACCTAGGGAAATACCCTAAAAAAAAGATTTTGTTCTCAAATCATGATTGTGACAGAAATGGCATGACGCCCCGATATCTACCAGAAGCAATAATGAAATAGTAATAAGGCTTTGTCATTTGTTAGACAACATGGTCGAGATACGCAGGAGCAAAATTGTGGGTGATAAATCTAGGGGAATTCCCCAGAGACGTTAATAACCAAAACGGTATTTTTTTCTAAAAAAACTAGTTTTTTTGGCATAGCGCTTAAACGGTTGCTTTGATCTGATTTAAATTTGGTGAAATGTAAGTGCATTACCTACTAATTTAACAATTAGAAAAGATAGAAATTAATATTCAGGGAAATACCCTAAAAAATAAGATTTTGTTCTCAAATCATGATTGTGACAGGCATGGCATGACGCCCCAACATCTACCGAAAGGAATAATAAAATAGTAGTAAAGCTTTGTCATTTGTTAGACAACATGGTCTAGATACACAGGAGCAAAATTGTGGGTGATAAATCTAGGGGAACTCCCCGGAGACGTTAAAATCCAAAACGGTTATTTTTCTGAAAAAATAGCTTTTCGGAACATAGCTTTTAACCGGCTGCTCTAATTTTAATCAGATTTGGTGGAATGCTAGATCGTTTTCCACCCTGTGTAACTTAAAAGAAAGAAAACATTTACTTAGGGTAACTCACTTAAAAACGAAAAAATGTTCCTGACTCATGATTGTGACAAGCATGCAACATTGCACTGACATCTTCAACAAGGATTCATCAAATTTAATTAAAACTTTAAGAATTGTTAGATAACATGACCCACATATGTAAAAACAGAAACTTATTTACCAAGCCCATGGGGAATTCCCCCGAAGCCATGAAAACTAAATCGAACTCTTTTAGGAATTTAGCTTTATTTCAATACAGCACTTAAAAAAAGCTTTAATTTAAAACATTTGTGATGAAATCTTTGTAAACCTATCACGATTGTTCTTTTTACCTACACATGGAGAAGAAGTTTGGTTTGATAACTATGGGACCCATGAGTTTATGCTTGCAGAAACAATAACTACATACACAGCGTATAAAATACAAAATGTGGTTAGGGACCCTGTAGCATGAATATATTTTTAGAGTTAAATATTGTCTAGGTTTTAAGTCTCCTAACAAGCGACTTTTAACGTCACACGTACGCTTTATTATTATGGGTCCCATTTGAAAAAATGGGACACATATTGTTTTTGTCCGTTTTTTTTTTTCTTTTTTTTTTTTTTTTTTTTTGTCAAACGCTTGATAGGTATGATTTGTGGACCCAACATTTACCAGAAAGGGTAATGGAATCATAATGAAACTCGGTAATTTGTTAGACCACATAGTTTAGATATGCAGAAGCCAGAATTTTGGGTAATAAATCTAGGGGAATTCCCCTGGGACGTTAAAAACCAAAACAGTATTTTTTAATAAAAATTTACCTTTTTGAGGCATAGCGCTTAAACAGCTTCTCTCTCTTTGTTTAAATTTGGTGAAATGTAAGTGCATTAACCACTGATATAACACTTGAAAGAATTAAAAAAATTACCTAGGGAAATACCCTAAAAAATAAGATTTTGTTTTAAATCATGATTGTGACAGGTATGGCTTGTGGCCCCAACATATACTAGAAAAAGTAATGGAATCGCAATGAAACTTTGTCATTTGTTAGACAATATGTCCTAGATATGCAAAAACCAAACTTTTGGGTAATATACCCAGGGGAATTCCCCTGGGAGGTAAATAACCGAAATGGAGTTTTTTAAAGAAAATTTGTTATTTTTGCGCATAACGCTTAAACGGCTGCTCCAAATTTCAATTAGATTTGATAAAATATAAGTGCATTAGCCACTGATAAAACACCTAAAAGAATTTTAAAAAATACCCAGGGAAATACCCTAATAAATAAGATTTTGTTTTCAAATCGTGATTGTGACAGGCATGGCTTGTGGCCCGACATCTAACAGAATAAGTATTAAAATTGCAATTAAACTTTGTCATTTGTTAGACAGCATGGTCTAGTTGAATAATATAATAACTAATTAGATTTTACACGGTAGACGGATAGCGGTTTTGCTTTATTATTAATATTTGTTTGACTCCGATAACGCAACGGTACAATTACAATAATGGATAAGCATAACCGGCTACGTAGATTTATAAATGGAAGAACGGGCTGTAGGGTACGTTAAGCGTATTCCCGCCCTCGAGAGCACCAGAGCCTAGGCTATACAGACTGTGAATTTGGAACACAGTGCTGTATAAGCCTAAACATCTCTGTCTGTGTTTCTCTGATGAAATGAGGTCTTTTATACGCGATTTTGCAACCGAGGAAAAAAAGCATTGCAGAATATCTAAAAGACTCACAATAGATAATGTTTGCGGTCGAAACAATAGATAATAATTGCGCGCTGGATTTAGACGATTTTCCAGGTCGCGTTAATTGCCTCTTGAATTTAGACCGTCATTCGTCATTTAGCGATTATTTTGTTCCTTGGATTATTCTTGGAACGACTTCGCTAGCGGCCAATTATGTCGGTACGACAGATCCATTGAATGAACGGTTGAGCACATCCGACTGCAGACTATCTGTGAAATCTGGAAAAAAAAGTCGAAAGGAAGCAGAAAATTAAAAGAAAGATAAGAAAGCGATTCGACTCCATATCGGAAAGATACGAGTTCAAATCACACGAGGGGTCAACAAAATGTAGCAGCGCTCCGCTTTTAGACGGGTTTTTGCCTGGGTAAAGAAGGGGTAAACAAAGGTTAAGTATTTTATTAGGTATTTACGCAAGGCGCAACCAGGAAAAGCGCTGTACACAGGGCATAGCTTAGGTAGGTATAGGTAAAGGTTTTGAGAAAGCAGCAGAACCAAGCGAGGCTCTACTAAAATGCTCTCTGATAATACGAAATCTCATACAGTTTATATAAGACACATAACAGGAAACACATGTTTCTATACACGAGGCGTGGACGCTGTTAATCAGAAAACTCGCAGGAAATAATTCATCGCCTGAAATGTCGAAAGCAGGAAATTAATCGCGACTTCCCATGCACAAAATATGGACACATGGCATGGCGCGACCTAGTTGTTAAAATATATAATAATACAATTATAAACGTGTGGGATTCCCACAAAGGGATTCTTCAAATATTTCAAGTTTGTTAAATAACAAACAAAACATGGTGCTTTATATGGCATTTCACATTGATTTCAATACAGAATTTTTGCATTACTTAATATCCCTTGCAAACAAACTGATATATAAAGAAAATGTAATAGAAGTTCTAAAGATCAGTTCACATGTTATGCTAACTATATTACATATTTTTAAATTGTAGAGTTTCACAAACTGAAATTAAAACAAGTTCATATAAATATAAAATACAACGGTCATGGTCAGGTTTGACTAATTTTATGCGCAAAAAAATCATTTGGAGAACTTCGGGTTAGTTGTACGCACTGACGCAGTCGATTGCATTTTCTTAGAGGGTAAAAATGGCATCCCTGCCCTACCGTATCGTGGGTCAATCATGTTATCATCCACAGTCATTATTCTTGCGTGCTCCGGTATTGGAGTGTTTTCATCAGTTTTATCTAGTTTAAAGTAAATAGCCGCAATCACATATTTCAGTGGAGCCCTCCTCCAAAAAGAACCATTTCACCGTCGGTTCATCGGTGCCACAGTCGCACCCAACAATGCATTTGTCTGTTTGCGATGCGACCAAAACAAAATTTTAAAATTTCTTGTACGAAAGCTATATGATATATCTTTTGAAAACAACAAAAATAAACATATGTTATGGGTTGGTTAGTATAATGTGTTGGGGTTATTGTTGTTTTGGTTTTGTGTGTTCTATTTTTGTAAGTTTTCCACTTTATGTTTCACTTCGCACTTATCCATGGTCACTGTGTTCGTAAGTTACACCCCAGGCGTTCTAGCCGTTTTAATCAGCACGCACGAATAATTAGTTATTGTCACTGTTTTTTTTGCGCGCGCTTTTTACGTTGTCCTTTCCGAATTGATCTAAACTGTTGTTGTGCATTGTAATTTTATAAATTGTTACGTATTAAGTAAGCTAAGAATTATTGAGTAACGCAAGCGAATACTGGTTAATAATTGTTATAGTTTTAGTAATATTTTATTGAAACGCTTTAATGTAATTGCGTTTTGTACATTGTAGACTAAGGTAGACGGGTCATACGGTTGGCCGTTAGAACAGGGTTTTCAGGGGGAACTCTCACAAAAAATGTTTTTTTCTAATACTACGCTAAAATGTTTATTTTATTCAAGGTCTCTATAGCAATAGAAAGAGTTTCGCTTCTTGGGATGTGCCAGATGTGATCTTCCCACTTTATTTACGTTTTTTTAGTATATCTTTACTGTTATAATCCGCAATTTGTGCCAAAAACTTCCGCTAACTCCAACACGCGATGCGCTAGAGCACTAGGCCTACAAATCATTCACGGTCAAAACGCGCAAACTGTGAAAAAAGAATCTCGTTTCTCAAGTGAACTAGAGAGACCCCGATTACCTATATCAAGATATTGGCAATAGAAAAAAATCCTTATTTATAATATTAAACTTCGAGGCAAACTATCAGCCAGTCAGGATTACTGCAGTTTTAACCTGATTGGATAACTCGTTTTTACCAATGACCAGTTAACCGAACATGCCTGTGACGAGCGTGATTCAGAAAAAAAATTAAAATAGGAAAGAAAAACAAAATGTGTTTCGTTAGGATTCGTAGAGAATTAAAGTGCACGTGGATGCCAAACTTAAGTTAAAATATGGTTAATGGATAAAAGAAGTAAAAATCCAACATGCAGTAAAGTTTGACAATTATAGAAAAGTCAAAACGGATTATGAATATCGGGTAAATAAATACATTTTAACTATAAATATTCTAGTTAGACGGAAAGCCCGTAAAAAAACGTCTGTATGTTTATTACCTAAAACCACAAACATATTACTAGAGTTAGTAAGTGTTAACGGATTGTAGCTTTTCACCGCAAGGTCTTTAAAGCTAAGCTGTAGAAAAACTTTACTTTTACATCATTAGTATTTTTAAAAGCCTTCCTTAAATCTTCACTTTAAGAATTGGCGATAAGAAAGGGTTGATTAAGTTTTTAGAATGAAGATCGTATATTTCGGCTTCCTGTTTCTGTTGATGTTCAATTATTCTGTTGGACAGTCGTCGAACGAACAGACGGTTAGTGTGGAAGAAGCAGACCAGATTTTACAAAGACATACACAACTGTTCCTTCCCCCGCGAATTATTGAAGTTACAGATGGTATCTATTGCTCAATTGGCTACACCATTTCCAATATGATTTTGATAGAAGGTAAAATATGTTGTCTTTTCTAATATAAATATTATGTAATTCTCTGATAATTCGTAAACGTTATTGCAGATAATTGAAGGGTTGGTCCGAAAATGTGCAAACACTGTTTTTACTATTTTTTAATACAGGTATTATGTAATTTTATGATAACTTTGTAGACGGCAAGTAAAGGCAATAACAAATATTTGGAAATAAAGTCCAGACAAACCCGTAAACCTTTGTTACCCGGCCAAGCAAACATACCAACTAAGTGGTCGTTTTGGCCAAATAAAAAAAAGTTCGTTGCATTCGCTTTGATCAAAATATTTCACAATTGGCAAATATTTGTCAACTTCTGCAAACCTTTATGTTTAGAGTTGACAATGGATTTTTTGAGTTTATTTCCTAGTCATTAAATATGCTATTAAGATAGGGCAGGATAGGATATTCATGTTTATCCCCGTGGAAAATGGGAAAACCAAGGAGGCTAACACACGGGCAATCGTTGACTTCAGAGTTTTAAGAGCGCTCGCGTTGTCAGCGGTTTTTAAACAATATATGCCAAAAGTTGCCCCGGCTCATTTACACTTATCACTCCATGATGTCAGTGACGTGGCAATGACATTGTCCGACAGTTAGGCTGGTGGTTTAGTACGTCGCCTGTCAGCCGAAGGGTTGCAGATTCGAAGCTGGTCGCTAGCTAGTCGGTTGTGTCCTTGGGCAAGGCACTTAACGGACACGGCCTGAACCCAGCGGATTAATGGGTTTTATTAAATTAAAGGAACGTGTGAATCATATACAACACACTGCAATAGCTCCGGTAACCCGACGATGGGCGCGAGGTAATCTGACGATTGCCCGTGTGTTAACCCTCTTGGTTTTCCCATTCACAGGGGGAATAAACATGAAATAGCCCTACCCTACCTAATCCACCGTTTTTGCCCCGACCCAGAAAATATAATTACTTAACCAATGTTACTAACCTTTACCGTGATAAACTGTGTTAAGCACCTAAGTATACTTAAGTAGCACCGTATTGTATAAATTCTTCCCTTTTCATACATAACTATAAATGGTTAACTTGTTCAGGAACAGACGGAATAATTATCGTGGACACTACGGAATCGCTTCAATTCGCTTCTACAATTTACGAAGAATTTCGAAAGATTACCGACAAGTCCCTGAAGGCGATAATAATAACTCATTTTCACGCAGGTAAAATTAGTTTGAAGTTTTGTTTAATGGTTATAGGCAAAAGCATTTTAAAGGTAACTAAAAACGTAAAAACGTCATCGTTATGATAGGTGTTCGCCAATGCAGATCTACCGGTATGGTTTAAATCCACATGTATCGGCCGCTTTAACCAATAATTGCTATAATTATTTTTTTTATAATCATTGGTCAGATCAAAGTGTGTTTGAGCTTGTTTTATCGTCATAGTATAATTTATGCAAGTGTGTTTTCTATGTTCATTTTCGTCGTAGTGAATTATAAATTATTCTGTGCCATTACTTTTAAAACACGCCCTTTTTAGTTTATTACATAGTTTCTCGTAAAGAA
Source organism: Ciona savignyi (assembly GCA_000149265.1). NCBI lineage: Eukaryota > Metazoa > Chordata > Ascidiacea > Phlebobranchia > Cionidae > Ciona > Ciona savignyi. The sequence goes on along the minus strand of CH000017.1, from coordinate 19,350 downwards.
ATAACTTTCAAAAGATCACTTCGCTGGAGCAAATGCACTACTTCAGTATGCTGCAAATAGAAATTGGACGGTGGATGTGTATGCTCATTCCAGCACGGCAAGACATATTTTCGATAATGGTAAAATGTTATTCCTGTTATGATTTAAGTGATCTTGGATTAATTGCTGTATGTTGTTTGGTAATTATGTAATGACTGTTAGGTGATCTACCCAAGTGCTAGTCTACAAAAAAGTACTATTGAGCCGCATCAGCCGGTTTTTTACCTTCTATATTTTCCGTTTTTATTTTGGGTTAAAATAATCAACATTTCATTACTCGACCGCCGTAAAATTATCGAATCTTTCCCGATACATAGGGGAAAAGGGTTGGGGACGACTGATCTAACATACAAAAGGCTGATCAATGAAAATTTTAAGTCATAGATCTCTCTTATAAACGTTTTAGAATGATAATGAATATATAATTAGGATAGGATATTCATGTTTATCCCCGTAAATCGGAAAACCAAGGGGGTTAACACATGGGCAATCGACACAAGCGACTAGCTAGGACGAGTTTCGCAGCTGCAACCTTTTGATTGAAAGGCGACGCACTTAACCGCCAGAATAACCGGCCGGACGATTACAGGTTTTACGACTGGGATTCGTTGGAAAAGGGGTTCGAGACAATTCGGTGGAATTCTTTCAGAAGAAGACAAAACAAACGACGGTCTGGGTATCGATTATAAAGCTAATTCAAGACCCGTTCTCAGTTTAAACATTACTCACACATACGACGATCAGGCAACTTTCACCGTCGCTGGTAAGAAAGATTTTTTTATTTTATCATACGACCTACTCGCGCTTAGGATATGATAGCATCTATTCACGTTTATCCCCGTGGATGGGAAAACCAAGGGGGTTAACACACAGTAATCGTCGCATCACCTTGCACTCACCGTCGGGTTATCGGAGATATTGCAGTGTGTTGTGTATATGATCCACACATTCCTTTAATTTAGTAAAACCTATTAATCTGGGTTTAGGCAATCCGTTAAGTGCCTTGCCCAAGGACACAACCGACTTGCTAGCGACCAGTTTCAAACATGCAACCTTTCGGTTAAAAGGCGTCCCGTTAAACCACTAGGACTAGACTAACCAGATTATCTTTACGCTGTTATAGGTGTCACATTTCAACTGATACATACGCCAGGAGAAACAGACGACCAAACCACGGTTTGGGTCCCGAGTAAAAGTGCGGTATTTCCCGGGGATAACATCTACCAAGCGTTCCCCAACCTTTATGCTATAAGAGGTTCTCCTTACCGAAGTGTGAAATCTTGGTACGAGAGTTTAGACGTGATACGAAATCTCCGTGCTGAGCATATGATTCCGTCTCATACTTTACCAGTCTCGGGGGTGGAAAACGTATTTGACATCATAACTTCATACAGAGACGCCATTAAGTATATTTACGACCAGACACTGCGCTATATAAATCTAAACTTTGAAGTGGACGAAATAGTTAAAAGAGTTCGTTTGCCTTCGCGCTTAGCATAGCATCCCTATTTAATAGAGTTTTATGGCTCTGTCGATTGGTCGATCCGCAGTGTTTACTCTGGGTTTTTAGGTTGGTTTAATAATGACCCTGTTAATTTGAACCCGCTAACTAAAACTCAACGTGCTCAGCGTATGGTAACCGTTATACCTATTCGGAGAATGATAGAACTCGCAAAGAAAAGTCTAACTTTATCAAAGAAGAAACTAGCAGAAACCGGGTATCACTTGATAGATGAACTCCAATGGGCACTAGAACTCACCAAAATGGCAATAGACTCAAAACCATCTGATACTTCCATTGTAGAATCAGCTACGCTTTTATACAGAGAAGCATTGCGGGCAAGGGGTGCTTCCACGTTAAGCGCCACCGGAAGAAACTTCTACTTAACCTGTGCAACAGAATCGGAACGAAACATCCCAAGGGTAGCCCCTAGCAATGCTATCAAATTGACTCTTCAAGAAATTGTGGACGATCTTAGTTTTATGATGGAGTATCCATTGCGATTCAAGGCCGAATTTTGTAACGAAAGTGAAGTTTTGACCGTGCAGTTTGAGTTTACTGATGTTAAAAACTCTTACAAGTACACCATACGGCACTGCGTTGTGAATTTAGAAACCACCCCAGGTCTGGATTCTCAGAGCGATCTTAAAGCGACAATGGATTTTTCACTTTGGCGCAGAATTGTGGTTGGCGAAGTATACATTATGACAGTTTACAATGAAGGTGGGATAAAACTGGAAGGCCGCGATTCGTGGTGGGAAGGTTTGCAATATCTCATCAAGTTTCTGGATTTAATGGACAGAAGCGGGTTCCTGCAGCAACCATAAAATAAACATTTCCGTTTGCTTTACAAACGTAAGCGCTCCTGAACGTGTACTGGACCCCGAAAAAACTTAACCTGATGTTAACTATACACCGCTTATGTGATATGTAATTATAATATTTGTTATATACTGTACTAATCAATGTCAAGACTGTAATAAAACACTACGTTTAAAATGCCCGAATTGCTGTTGTTTCTCATATATATTAAGTATGTTCCATCAACGCCGAGTTCCTGATCTTTTTGTGGCACCCTTTAGTTTACACACTACTCTTTTGTACGACGTGAATTAATTGCACAAACTATTAATCATCTTCTTAATGTGTTTAAAGCTTAATAAGCAGTTACATCATTTCCATTGATTATAACATATTTAACAAAAATATTTCTGGTTTAGTGAAACGTAAGCACGTGAGTTTTGCTTTATGACGTCATAGGACATGACCAAAATATTTAAACACCCTGATTTACAAGTCAAATTTATACAAAAAAAGAATGAGGTAAATGGTATTAAAAAAACAATTTTATAGCATTTTTGGCGTTTTCGCCGATATCTCAGCATTGGCAAGAGTTATTTACCTAGAATTTTAAAAAAGTTAAATATGTACAACGTGAATCAGAAAAACACAACTTTAATTCAAATAATAACTCAATTTAAACTGTAGATATTTTAGGGATATGCTATCTTAGAACTGCAAAAGACAATTCGCTTCCAATTATAAAAAAAAATAGTTTATAACAAAACTTAAAAATTCTATATAAACGTGAATACTTCATTCAGTAAATATGAATATCAAGTTTGGATTGGTAAACCGGAAACCCATTAGTTTCTGCTTGCAGAAACAAACGGTATGCACTTTATAGGCCTATAAGATATACCAAGGTAACCAGGCAACCCGATCGAATCTTTATCCGAAATATATATAGCGAGGTGATCTGACGATTTCCCGTGTGTTAAGCCCCTTGGTTTTCCCAGAAACTAGGGTTGTTCGTATTCCTATCCTTTTGATCTAAATGTTTTAAATTTAAGTTTCTTGGTCTTTTATACGCACAATGGTAAGTTTATGATTTCCGACTGAATTGATTGGTGGGTTAGTGCGTCGACTTTTAGCCTTAGGGTTGCAGATTCGAAACTGGTCGCTAGTCGGTGGTGTGCTTCGGCAAGACACTCAACGGACATTGCCTGAACTGAGAGAATTAATGGGTTTCACTAAATTGAAGGAAGGTCTCAATCATACCTAACCCTTATTACCACAGTAATTATATCAAACGAAATGGGGAAGTGGCATTGAACTTGGAAGTGTCACTGTCCATAGGTACAGCCCTTAGACTAACCAGTACACTAGACAAACTTGAACTATATACAGGCCCGGTGCTAGGAACCGCGGGGCCCAATTAGAAATGTGATGGCGGGGCCCCTACTCTTCATAGCAAAATTTATGGGTGTTTATATATCATAAAATACATACCAGTACATACAAACTACAAAAATAGACATTTAATACTTGCTATAAAACAAATTAAAGGTAATGTGGATGCTTATTTACGATACAGTACATTGTTTTACTTCCAAACACATTTATATTGTTTAGCAACCATATTCATTATGACGTAACAGACAGACACAGAAATATAAATTTGACTTAGTTACGAGGCATAACAAATTGATATTATGAGAAAGAATATTATTTCACTTTTTATTTTACGTTTCAGTAGTATTTTAAACCTCGTAATACAGAAAGACCCCCGCTAGCGCGGGGCCCCTTCAAGGCGCGGGGCCCAATTTGATCTAATCGGTCAATTCGGCCTAAAACCGGCCCTGACTATATAATGGCATTAAACCATATGAAAAACGTAATGTTCAGTTGAGACACAACAATTTCAATTTTCAAGGTGTAGCAGGGCTCCGCTTTTAGACGGGTTTTGCCTGGGTAAAGAAGGGGTAAACAAAGCTTAAGTATTTTATTAGGTATTTACGCAAGGCGCAACCAGGAAAAGCGCTGTACACAGGGCATAGCTTAGGTAAGTATAGGTAAAGGTTTTGAGAAAGCAGCAGAACCAAGAGAGGCTCTACTAAAATGCTCTTTAATCGCGACTTCCTATGCACAAAATATGGACACATGGCATGGCGCGACCTAGTTGTTAAAATATATAATAATACAATTATAAACGTGTGGGATTCCCACACACTTCCCTTTGTCCATTTTGAAAAGAATAAATGTTCGGACGGTCCATTGGTTTGTTGGTCACCGTAGGTTGAATCTCCTGTAGCAGTCTTTTGTTGATTCGCCGATTGGTCTTCGGTTGAAATCCTTGGGTCAAACGGTCACGACGCAGATTGATACGATTCGAACACACACTTGTAGAAAGACGTTGCTGGAATTCTGGGATGAGAGGCTAAAGATGTCGTTTGGTCTTGACACGAGACCAGCTCGATCCAAACGTACAAAATATAAACTTCCGTGGTAAGTATACCACACTATCGAAGCTGCCATTTTCGTCTGAGCGAGGTCCTCATCCCATGCTGAAAGTAGAAAATCCTATTGCGGCATTGATGGCCGGGCAATAGTTAGGCTTCCGTGACTTTGACTCATGACGCTGCTGAGAGGCCTTTATATCGCTGTTCATCCCGAACACGATTGTGATATAGCACATAGAATTGTGCAAAACGGCACACCTGATAAATTGTTCGTCGTGACCCAGGTGAAAACTTGAAAACTTGATCGACATGGCTTGACCAATTTGCTCTGATGAAGGATCCATTGAATGAACGGTTGAGCACATCCGACTGCAGACTATCTGTGAAATCTGGAAAGAAAAGTCGAAAGGAAGCAGAAAATTGAAAGAAAGATAAGAAAGCGATTCGACTCCATATCGGAAAGATACGAGTTCAAATCACACGAGCAGGGGTCAACAAAATGTAGCAGCGCTCCGCTTTTAGACGGGTTTTGCCAGGGTAAAGAAGGGGTAAACAAAGGTTAAGTATTTTATTAGGTATTTACGCAAGGCGCAACCAGGAAAAGCGCTGTACACAGGGCATAGCTTAGGTAGGTATAGGTAAAGGTTTTGAGAAAGCAGCAGAACCAAGCGAGGCTCTACTAAAATGCTCTCTGATAATACGAAATCTCATACAGTTTATATAAGACACATAACAGGAAACACATGTTTCTATACACGAGGCGTGGACGCTGTTAATCAGAAAACTCGCAGGAAATAATTCATCGCCTGAAATGTCGAAAGCAGGAAATAAATCGCGACTTCCCATGCACAAAATATGGACACATGGCATGGCGCGACCTAGTTGTTAAAATATATAATAATACAATTATAAACATGTGGGATTCCCACAAAGTGATTCTTCAAATATTTCAAGTTTGTTAAATAACAAACAAAACATGCTGCTTTATATGGCATTTCACATTCATTTCACTACACAATTTTTGCATTACTTAATATCCCTTGCAAACAAACTGATATATAAAGAAAATGTAATAGAAGTTCTAAAGATCAGTTCACATGTTATGCTAACAATATTACATATTTTTAAATTGTAGAGTTTCACAAACTGAAATTCAAACAAGTTCATATAAATATAAAATACAACGGTCATGGTCAGGTTTGACTAATTTTATGCGCAAAAAAATCATTTTGAGAACTTCGGGTTAGTTGTACGCACTGACGCAGTCGATTGCATTTTCTTAGGGGGTAAAAATGGCATCCCTGCCCTACCGTATCGTGGGTCAATCATGTTATCATCCACAGTCATTATTCTTGCGTGCTCCGGTATTGGAGGGTTTTCATCAGTTTTATCGAGTTTAAAGTAAATAGCCGCAATCACATATTTGAGTGGAGCCCTCCTCCAAAAAGAACCATTTCACCGTCGGTTCATTGGTGCCACAGTCGCACCCAACAATGCATTTGTCTGTTTGCGATGCGACCAAAACAAAATTTTAAAATTTCTTGTACGAAAGCTATATGATATATCTTTTGAAAACAACAAAAATAAACATATGTTATGGGTTGGTTAGTATAATGTGTTGGGGTTATTGTTGTTTTGGTTTTGTGTGTTCTATTTTTGTAAGTTTTCCACTTTATGTGTCACTTCGCACTTATCCATGGTCACTGTGTTCGTAAGTTACACCCCAGCCGTTCTAGCCGTTTTAATAAGCACGCACGAATAATTAGTTATTGGCACTGTTTTTTTTGCGCGCGCTTTTTACGTTGTCCTTTCCGAATTGATCTAAACTCTTGTTGTGCATTGTAATTTTAAAAATTGTTACGTATTGAGTAAGCTAAGAATTATTGAGTAACGCAAGCGAATACTGGTTAATAGTTGTTATAGTTTTAGTAATATTTTATTGAAACGCTTTAATGTAATTGCGTTTTGTACATTGTAGACTAAGGTAGACGGGTCATACGGTTGGCCGTTAGAACAGGGTTTTCAGGGGGAACTCTCACAAAAAATGTTTTTTTCTAATACTACGCTAAAATGTTTATTTTATTCAAGGTCTCTATAGCAATAGAAAGAGTTTCGCTTCTTGGGATGTGCCAGATGTGATCTTCCCACTTTATTTGCGTTTTTTTAGTATATCTTTACTGTTATAATCCGCAATTTGTGCCAAGAACTTGCGCTAACTCCAACACGCGATGCGCTAGAGCACTAGGCCTACAAATCATTCACGGTCAAAACGCGCAAACTGTGCAAAAAGAATCTCGTTTCTCAAGTGAACTAGAGAGACCCCGATTACCTATATCAAGATATTGGCAATAGAAAAAAATCCTTATTTATAATATTAAACTTCGAGGCAAACTATCAGCCAGTCAGGATTACTGCAGTTTTAACCTGATTGGATAACTCGTTTTTACCAATGACCAGTCAACCGAACATGCCTGTGACGAGCGTGATTCAGAAAAAAAATTAAAATAGGAAAGAAAAACAAAATGTGTTTCGTTAGGATTCGTAGAGAATTAAAGTGCACGTGGATGCCAAACTTAAGTTAAAATATGGTTAATGGATAAAAGAAGTAAAAATCCAACATGCGGTAAAGTTTGACAATTATAGAAAAGTCAAAACGGATTATGAATATCGGGTAAATAAATACATTTTAACTATAAATATTCTAGTTAGACGGAAAGCCCGTAAAAAAACGTCTGTATGTTTATTACCTAAAACCACAAACATATTACTAGAGTTAGTAAGTGTTAACGGATTGTAGCTTTTCACCGCAAGGTCTTTAAAGCTAAGCTGTAGAAAAACTTTACTTTTACATCATTAGTATTTTTAAAAGCCTTCCTTAAATCTTCACTTTAAGAATTGGCGATAAGAAAGGCTTGATTAAGTTTTTAGAATGAAGATCGTATATTTCGGCTTCCTGTTTCTGTTGATGTTCAATTATTCTGTTGGACAGTCGTCGAACGAACAGACGGTTAGTGTGGAAGAAGCAGATCAGATTTTACAAAGACATACACAACTGTTCCTTCCCCCGCGAATTATTGAAGTTACAGATGGTATCTATTGCTCAATTGGCTACACCATTTCCAATATGATTTTGATAGAAGGTAAAATATGTTGTCTTTTCTAATATAAATATGATGTAATTCTCTGATAATTCGTAAACGTTATTGCAGATAATTGAAGGGTTGGTCCGAAAATGTGCAAACACTGTTTTTACTATTTTTTAATAAAGGTATTATGTAATTTTATGATAACTTTGTAGACGGCAAGTAAAGGCAATAACAAATATTTGGAAATAAAGCCCAGACAAACCCGTAAACCTTTGTTACCCGGCCAAGCAAACATACCAACTAAGTGGTTGTTTTGGCCAAATAAAAAAAAGTTCGTTGCATTCGCTTTGATCAAAATATTTCACAATTGGCAAATATTTGTCAACTTCTGCAAACCTTTATGTTTAGAGTTGACAATGGATTTTTTGAGTTTATTTCCTAGTCATTAAATATGCTATTAAGATAGGGTAGGATAGGATATTCATGTTTATCCCCGTGAATGGAAAAACCAAGGGGGCTAACACACGGGCAATCGTTGACTTCAGAGTTTTAACAGCGCTCGCGTTGTCAGCGGTTTTTAAACAATATATGCCAAAAGTTGCCCCGGCTCATTTACACTTATCACTCCATGATGTCAGTGACGTGGCAATGACATTGTCCGACAGTTAGGCTGGTGGTTTAGTACGTCGTCTTTCAGCCGAAGGGTTGCAGATTCGAAGCTGGTCGCTAGCTAGTCGGTTGTGTCCTTGGGCAAGGCACTTAACGGACATGGCCTGAACCCAGCGGATTAATGGGTTTTATTAAATTAAAGGAACGTGTGAATCATATACAACACACTGCAATAGCTCCGGTAACCCGACGATGGGCGCGAGGTAATCTGACGATTGCCCGTGTGTTAACCCTCTTGGTTTTCCCATTCACAGGGAATAAACATGAATAGCCTACCTACCTAATCAACCGTTTTTGCCCCGACCCAGAAAATATAATTACTTAACCAATGTTACTAACCTTTACCGTGATAAACTGTGTTAAGCACCTAAGTATACTTAAGTAGCACCGTATTGTATAAATTCTTCCCTTTTCATACATAACTATAAATGGTTAACTTGTTCAGGAACAGACGGAATAATTATCGTGGACACTACGGAATCGCTTCAATTCGCTTCTACAATTTACGAAGAATTTCGAAAGATTACCGACAAGTCCCTGAAGGCGATAATAATAACTCATTTTCACGCAGGTAAAATTAGTTTGAAGTTTTGTTTAATGGTTATAGGCAAAAGCATTTTAAAGGTAACTAAAAACGTAAAAACGTCATCGTTATGATAAGTGTTCGCCAATGCAGATCTACCGGTATGGTTTAAATCCACATGTATCGGCCGCTTTAACCAATAATTGCTATAATTATTTTTTTTATAATCATTGGTCAGATCAAAGTGTGTTTGAGCTTGTTTTAACGTCATAGTATAATTTATGCAAGTGTGTTTTCTATGTTCATTTTCGTCGTAGTGAATTATAAATTATTCTGTGCCATTACTTTTAAAACACGCCCTTTTTAGTTTATTACATAGTTTCTCGTAAAGAAATAACTTTCAAAAGATCACTTCGCCGGAGCAAAGGCGCTACTTCAGTATGCTGCAAATAGAAATTGGACGGTGGATGTGTATGCTCATTCCAGCACGGCAAGACATATTTTCGATAATGGTAAAATGTTATTCCTGTTATTATTTAAGTGATCTTGGATTAATTGCTGTATGTTGTTTGGTAATTATGTAATGACTGTTAGGTGATCTACCCAAGTGCTAGTCTACAAAAAAGTACTATTGAGCCGCATCAGCCGGTTTTTTTACCTTCTATATTTTCCGTTTTTATTTTGGGTTAAAATAATCAACATTTCATTACTCTACCGCCGTAAAATTATCGAATCTTTCCCGATACATAGGGGAAAAGGGTTGGGGACGACTGATCTAACATACAAAAGGCTGATCAATGAAAATTTTAAGTCATAGATCTCTCTTATAAACGTTTCAGAATGATAATGAATATATAATTAGGATAGGATATTCATGTTTATCCCCGTAAATCGGAAAACCAAGGGGGTTAACACATGGGCAATCGACACAACCGACTAGCTAGGACGAGTTTCGCAGCTGCAACCTTTTGATTGAAAGGCGACGCACTTAACCGCCAGAATAACCGGCCGGACGATTACAGGTTTTACGACTGGGATTCGTTGGAGAAGGGGTTCGAGACAATTCGGTGGAATTCTTTCAGAAGAAGACAAAACAAACGACGGTCTGGGTATCGATTATAAAGCTAATTCAAGACCCGTTCTCAGTTTAAACATTACTCACACATACGACGATCAGGCAACTTTCACCGTCGCTGGTAAGAAAGATTTTTTTATTTTATCATACGACCTACTCGCGCTTAGGATATGATAGCATCTATTCACGTTTATCCCCGTGGATGGGAAAACCAAGGGGGTTAACACACAGTAATCGTCGCATCACCTTGCACTCACCGTCGGGTTATCGGAGATATTGCAGTGTGTTGTGTATATGATCCACACATTCCTTTAATTTAGTAAAACCTATTAATCTGGGTTTAGGCAATCCGTTAAGTGCCTTGCCCAAGGACACAACCGACTTGCTAGCGACCAGTTTCAAACATGCAACCTTTCGTTTAAAAGGCGTCCCGTTAAACCACTAAGACTAGACTAACCAGATTATCTTTACGCTGTTATAGGTGTCACATTTCAACTGATACATACGCCAGGAGAAACAGACGACCAAACCACGGTCTGGGTCCCGAGTAAAAGTGCGGTATTTCCCGGGGATAACATCTACCAAGCGTTCCCCAACCTTTATGCTATTAGAGGTTCTCCTTACCGAAGTGTGAAATCTTGGTACGAGAGTTTGGACGTGATACGAAATCTCCGTGCCGAGCATATGATTCCGTCCCATACTTTACCAGTCTCGGGGGTGGAAAAAGTATTTGGCATCATAACTTCATACAGAGACGCCATTAAGTATATTTACGACCAGACACTGCGCTATATAAATCTAAACTTTGAAGTGGACGAAATAGTTAAAAGAGTTCGTTTGCCTTCGCGCTTAGCACAGCATCCCTATTTAATAGAGTTTTATGGCTCTGTCGATTGGTCGATCCGCAGTGTTTACTCTGGGTTTTTAGGTTGGTTTGATAATGACCCTGTTAATTTGAACCCGCTAACTAAAACTCAACGTGCTCAGCGTATGGTAACCGTTATACCTATTCGGAGAATGATAGAACTCGCAAAGAAAAGTCTAAATTTATCAAAGAAGAAACTAGCAGAAACCGGGTATCACTTAATAGATGAACTCCAATGGGCACTAGAACTCACCAAAATGGCACTAGACTCAAAACCGTCTGATACTTCCATTGTAGAATCAGCTACGCTTTTATACAGAGAAGCATTGCGGGCAAGGGGTGCTTCCACGTTAAGCGCCACCGGAAGAAACTTCTACTTAACCTGTGCAACAGAATCGGAACGAAACATCCCAAGGGTAGCCCCTAGCAATGCTATCAAATTGACTCTTCAAGAAATTGTTGACGATCTTAGTTTTATGATGGAGTATCCATTGCGATTCAAGGCCGAATTTTGTAACGAAAGTGAAGTTTTGACCGTGCAGTTTGAGTTTACTGATGTTAAAAACTCTTACAAGTACACCATACGGCACTGCGTTGTGAATTTAGAAACCACCCCAGGTCTGGATTCTCAAAGCGATCTTAAAGCGACAATGGCTTTTTCACTTTGGCGCAGAATTGTGGTTGGCGAAGTATACATTATGGCAGTTTACAATGAAGGTGGAATAAAACTGGAAGGCCGCGACTCGTGGTGGGAAGGTTTGCAATATCTCATCAAGTTTCTGGATTTAATGGACAGAAGCGGGTTCCTGCAGCAACCATAAAATAAACATTTCCGTTTGCTTTACAAACGTAAGCGCTCCTGAACGTGTACTGGACCCCGAAAAAACTTAACCTGATGTTAACTATACACCGCTTATGTGATATGTAATTATAATATTTGTTATATACTGTACTAATCAATGTCAAGACTGTAATAAAACACTACGTTTAAAATGCCCGAATTGCTGTTGTTTCTCATATATATTAAGTATGTTCCATCAACGCCGAGTTCCTGATCTTTTTGTGGCACCCTTCAGTTTACACACTACTCTTTTGTACGACGTGAATTAATTGCACAAACTATTATTCATCTTCTTAATGTGTTTAAAGCTTAATAAGCAGTTACATCATTCCCATTGATTATAACATATTTAACAAAAATATTTCTGGTTTAGTGAAACGTAAGCACGTGAGTTTTGATTTATGACGTCATAGGACATGACCAAAATATTTAAACACCCTGATTTACAAGTCAAATTTATACAAAAAAAGAATGAGGTAAATGGTATTAAAAAACAGTTTTATAGCATTTTTGGCGTTTTCGCCGATATCTCAGCATTGGCAATAGTTATTTACATAGAATTTTAAAAAAGTTAAATATGTACAACGTGAATCAGAAAAACACAACTTTAATTCAAATAATAACTCAATTTAAACTGTAGATAATTTAGGGATAGGCTATCTTAGAACTGCAAAAGACAATTCGCTTCCAATTATAAAAAAATAGTTTATAACAAAACTTAAAAATTTTATATAAACGTAAAAACTTTATTCAGTAAATATGAATGTCAAGTTTGGATTGGTAACCCGGAAACCCATTAGTTTCTGCTTGCAGAAACAAACGGTATGCACTTTATAGGCCTATAAGATATACCAAGGCAACCAGGCAACCCGATCGAATCTTTATCCGAAAAATATATAGCGAGGTGATCTGACGATTTCCCGTGTGTTAAGCCCCTTGGTTTTCCCAGAAACTAGGGTTGTTCGTATTCCTATCCTTTTGATCTAAATGTTTTAAATTTAAGTTTCTTGGTCTTTTATACGCACAATGGTAACTTTATGATTTCCGACTGAATAGATTGGTGGGTTAGTGCGTCGACTTTTAGCCTTAGGGTTGCAGATTCGAAACTGGTCGCTAGTCGGTTGTGTGCTTCGGCAAGACACTCAACGGACATTGCCTGAACTAAGAGAATTAATGGTTTCACTAAATTGAAGGAAGGTCTCAATCATACATAACCCTTATTACCACAGTAATTATATTAAACGAAATGGGGAAGTGGCATTGAACTTGGAAGTGTCACTGTCCATAGGTACAGCCCTTAGATTAACCAGTACACTAACTAGACAAAGTTGAACTATATAATGGCATCAAACCATATGAAAAACGTAATGTTCAGTTGAGACACAACAATTTCAATTTTCAAGGTGTAGCAGGGCTCCGCTTTTAGACGGGTTTTGCCTGGGTAAAGAAGGGGTAAACAAAGTTTAAGTATTTATGGGTCCCATTTGAAAAATTGGGACACATATTGTTTTTGTCCGCTTTTTTTTTTTTTTTTTTCGTCAAACGCTTGACAGGCATGGCATGTCGCCCCGACATCTACCAGAAGGAAAAATGGAATCGTAATGAGACTTTGCCATTTGTTAGACAACATGGTCTAGACTCTAGATGAGCAGAAACCAAAATTTTGGGAGATAAAACCAGGGGAATTCCCCTGGGACGTTAAAAACCGAAACGGTATTTTTTTGTGAAAAACTAGCTTTTTTGGGCATAGCGCTTAAACGACAGCTCCAATTTGAATCAGATTTGGTGAAATGTAAGTGCATTAGTAACTGATTTAACACTTGGAAGAAATAAAAAAAATACCTAGGGAAATACCCTAAAAATAACATTTTGTTTTCAAATCATGATTGTGACAAGCACGCCATGTCGCCCCGACATCTACCGGAAGGAAAAATAAAATCGCAATTAAACTTTGGTATTTGTTACACAACATGGTCTAGATGAACAGAAACCAAAAGTTTGGGGGATAAATCCAGGGGAATTCCCCGGGGGCGTTAAACACCAAAACGGTATTTTTTCTAAAAAAGGAGCTTTTTGGGGCATGGCGCTTGAACGGCTGCTTCAATCTGATTCAGATTTCGTGGAATGTAAGTGCTTTACCTACTAATTTAACAATTAGAAAAAATGAAAAAAATTATCTAGGAAAATACCCTAAAAAAACATTTTGTTCTCAAATTATGATTGTGACAGGCATGGCATAACGCCCTGACATCTACCAAAGGAATAATAGAATAGTAACAAAACTTGGTCATTTGTTAGACAACATGGTCTAAATACGCAGTAAAAAAATTGTGGGTGATAAATCTAGGGGAATTCCCCTGAGACGTTAAAATCCAAAACGGTTGTTTTTCTAAAAAAATAGCTTTTCGGGCCATAGCGTTTGAACGGCTGCTCTAATTTTGATCAGATTTAGTGGAATGCTGGATCGTTAGCCACCCTATGTCAATTAAAAGAAAGAAAACATTTACCTATGGTAACTCCCTTAAAAACGAAGATATGTTCCTGACTCATGATTGTGATAAGCATGCAACATTGCACTGACATCTTCAACAAGGATTCGTCAAATTAAATTAAAACTTTAAGAATTGTTAGATAACATGATCCACATATGTAAAAACAGAAACTTATGTACTAAGCCCATGGGAAATTCCCCGAAGCCATCAAAAACTAAATCGGGCTGTTTTAGGAATTTAGCTTCATTTCACTACAGCGCTTGAAAAGAAGCTTTAATTTAAAATATTTTTGGTGAAATGTTCGTATTTCTAACACGATTGTTCTTTTTTTTACCTACACCTGGAGAAGAAGTTTGGTTTGATAACTTTGGGACCCATGCGTTTATGCTTGCAGAAACAAAAACTACATACTCAGTGTTTAAAAGGCAAATTGTGGTTAGGGACCCTGTAGCATGAATATAGGCTAGGGTATACAACATGTATTTTACAAATAGTGGTGGTTAAACACGTGGTTGACACTCTCTAGTTTATTAGGTATTTACGCAAGGCGCAACCAGGAAAAGCGCTGTACACAGGGCATAGCTTAGGTAAGTATAGGTAAAGGTTTTGAGAAAGCAGCAGAACCAAGCGAGGCTCTACTAAAATGCTCTCTGATAATACGAAATCTCATACAGTTTATATAAGACACATAACAGGAAACACATGTTTCTATACACGAGGCGTGGACGCTGTTAATCAGAAAACTAGCGGGAACGGTAGCGCCTATCCTTTTGCATGCATTTACAAATTTTCGTTTCTCATTTCGTTTCTAAAAGGCGATTTTCGTTTCTAATTTGCGATTTTTGTTTCTGGAAACAAAAATATTTTTTAGAAACATAAATTTTGTTTCTTTATTTTCGTTTCTACCACTAGATGATGACGTTGCGCACAAAACATGATACCTCGGAAAATTTGTTTCTGAAAACAAAATAATCGTTTCTAAAAATACTTTTTGGTTAAACTAAATATACCCGGACTATCAGAAGACATTAAGTACAGCTTAAGCACATGCACAATACTGTATTTGTTATTCATTTAAATAAATAAAAAATGTATTAACCTACAATATTGAAAAAAAAACACTCTGGTTAGTACTTTTCACGGGAGGTAATAAAAGCAAGTGGGATTAAAGAGTGATTTAAATGTGTGAAATCGATAAATATGAAAACAACTCGCCAAAAATAATGATTTTAATTTAGATTAACGTTGGAGACTAGTGTCAGGTATATATTAATAAAAAAATGCCGTAAAACTAACCTAAAACGAAACTTTTCGCTATCGCTTCTAGAATCAAAATTGTCGTTTTCGAAAACAAAATTTTCGTTTCTAGAATGAAAATTTTTGTTTCTGGAAACAAAATTTTTGTTTCTCGGCTAAAATTTTCGTTTCTAGAAACAAAAATTTTGGCTTCTTAAATGAATTCAGGGTTATTATTTTCCCACAGTTCTATGAATATATGATTAGTTAAGCTGACGCAATACCACCAACGGAATTTCATGTGAAAGAGATTGCGTGTGCAGTGAATAAATGTAGTTGGACCATTTAAATTAACCTAATGTGTTTATTATGTCATGTCAATAAAAAATAAGAGTATAAACCCACAACATTGAAAATAACACACTGGTTAGTACTTTTCACGGACTGCAATAAAAACAAACGGGATTAAAGATTGATTTAAATATGTGCAACCGATCAATATAAAAAAAAATATGAAAACTGGTCGCAATAAATAATGAATATAATTTAGATTAACATTGGAAACAAGTGTCAGGTAAATAATAATAAACAAACTGTCGTAAAATTAACATAAAATCGAAACTTTTCGCTATCGCGTCAAGAATCAAAATTTTCGTTTCTGGAAACAACATTTTCGTTTCTGGAAACAAAATTTTCGTTTCTCGACTAAAATTTCTTCCAGAAACAAAAATTTTGCTTCTTTAATGAATTTAGGGTTATCATTTTCCCAAGGTCTATGATTATATGATTTGTTAAGCTGACGCAATACCATAACAATTTCGATTAACAGAGATTGTGTGTGCAGATAATAAATGTATGGACCTTTTAAACTAAAATATTTTTTTTCACATCCACAAAAAATAAAGTTATAAACCCACAACATTGAAAATAACACACTAGTTAGTACTTTTCACGGACGGCAATACAAACAAACGGGATTAAAGATTGATTTAAATATGTGCAACGGATAAATATTAAAACAACTAGCCATAAATATTGATTTTAATTTATATTAACATTGGAGAAATGTGTCAGGTATAGGTTAATAAACAAAATTGCGTAAAACTAACATAAAAACGAAACTTTTCGCCATCGCTTCAAGAATCACAATTTTCGTTTCTGGAAACAAAATTTTCGTTTCTCGGCTAAAATTTTCGTTTCTAGAAACAAAAATTTTGTTTCTTTATTAAATTTAGGGT
The DNA here is from genome assembly GCA_000149265.1 of Ciona savignyi. NCBI lineage: Eukaryota > Metazoa > Chordata > Ascidiacea > Phlebobranchia > Cionidae > Ciona > Ciona savignyi. The sequence continues at coordinate 2,543 of CH000017.1, read as the reverse complement.
TATCATTTTCCCAAGTTCTATGATTATATGATTTGTTAAGCTGACGCAATACCATAACAACCTCGAGTGAAAAGGATTGCGTGTGCAGTTAATAAATGTAATTGGACCTTTTAAACTAAGATAATGTAAATATTTTTTTCACATCCATAAAAAATAAAGGTATAAACCCACAACATTAAAAATAACACACTGTTTAGTACTTTTAACGGGCGGTAATAGAATCAAAAGGGATTAAAGAGTAATGTAAATATGTGCAACCGATAAACACTAGCCATAAATATGATTTTAATTTAGATTAACATTAGAGAGAAGTGTCAGGCATATATTAATACACAAACGTCATAAAACTAACATAAAAACGAAACTTTTCGTTATATCTTCTATAAACAAAATTTTCGTTTCTGGAAACAAAATTTTCGTTTCTGGAAACAAAATTTTCGTTTCTCGGCTAAAATTTTCGTTTCTAGAAACGAAAATTGTACTTCTTAAATAAATTTAGGGTTATCCTTTCCAAAGTTC
>CH000018.1:115807-138205 GCA_000149265.1 Ciona savignyi | reverse complement strand
ATCTTCTATATCATTTGAATCTAAAAATTTGGAGCGGAAATTGTTGGCTATTTCTATCAGTTTATGTGAAAACACCATGCTTCTCCTGCAATCCCAGTAGTTTTTCCCACCAAACATATCATGCAACATATTTTCCCCACGGTCAAGCATCAAAGACTTCGCTGTCGTATTACCTCCACAAATTGGCTGTACAAACATTTTTGACATTCCTTGCACCGATACACATTTAAATTTCTTGGCATAGGTTTCTTCATAACCCCAAAACCAGCCACGTATTTTGCCTTCTGTATCGGTCTCATAAACTGGACTATCTATGCAGTCTCGTTCATGCATTTTTTCTTCCCACACTCCGCTCGTCCAGCCTTCTGCATAGTTTTGTAAATACCACAGTTCATCAATCGAGGCCTCTCCTATCTCTTCAATGTAATCTTCATACTCCATCACCGGTACAAACTCGTTTAAACTTTTTAGGTCAAAAAAGGTTGACCAAGGTATCATGCTTTGCTCCAAATCCCTTTCTTTCCAGTGATAACCAATTCTTCCCCATGGTGGTAGAACCAACACCCAGTCATCTCCTTTGCATTCTTTTCTTTCTCGTAAATTCTTTACTAAGTTAGCAATTCTCATATAAACATCACGTCTTAGGTTGAAGCCTTCACCAGGGTTGCAATCGTACAGCAGATATCTTTTATTGCTTGGTACTTTTGAATTGTTATTATCACATAAAACAAGGTTGTAACTCAGACATGTAATTAAAATAAAACAAAATATTATTTTAGCCATACTTATTCTGAAACACAAGTTGTATTAGTAGATTTGGGTTACTCTATGTCGGTTATAAAGATATTGCTGTTTTACCATGTCGTTTGCTACAGTTCATATCAAGTCGACATTCAGTAAATATATACACATTAAAAGACACACAATTGCAACCAAACTATGTTTATTAATTTTGACAATTTGCTTTAAAGCCTTTCTTATTTTTAGTTTTGACAATTTGCTTAGCCTTTCTTATTTTTAATTTTGACAATTTGCTTACCTTTCTGAAAAAACACGTTTTCAGAGAACAATACCGGAAACATTTCTGCTAAACAAAGTAAGAAACATACAACATCTTAGCATGCTAAACCAGCAACTGTAAACCAAGGCTAATCCGGTACAGTCTACAGTAGCCTATATACAATTTAAAACGCGTTTTTAGGAACACAAACGTTACACTTTCTAAACATGTATCCACATAAAAAGTTATAACCATTCGACCGTTTGGTAACACGCTGCCCACGGGCATAGCTTTAAATCAATTCTTCCCCGTGTAGCAATTACACCATAAAATATGTTGACGCCGCCGATTAAACCAGCGAAACCGCTTTCTAAAGTGTATCCCAAATTAGGTGTAGTTAGCAGAAATGTATTAACTTTACTGCCGTGTACATGGGTGCCGCTAAACTAAATACTACAGGATCGCTTGAAGCGCTTAGATTGCTACCTATGGAAAGTAATTCTAACGCTGTCCCAAACACTAATCTTAACCCCAGAACTAACTTTAACCCTAACATTAATATCATAATCTTTATTTTAGTAAGAGAAGTTTTCTCCAAGGCTTTTGAAATTACGAATTATAGTAAGCGATCCTGTAGTATTTAGAGTTAGAGGTACCGCGTGTTACATTGCTTTACAATTTTACATAGATCTTCACGACCACTCCCACACGTTTACATTTCCCAAATGACGTTTATGAGAGAGAGTGTTAAAAAAAGTAAAAGGCGATAATATTCTCCTTTTTCTAAATTATCAGGTGATGATAATCAGCGCCTTTGCATCATAAGTATATTATACGTCTCTGTTAACCACAGTTTGTGATGTTTTTGAAATAAAGTTTTTTGTAGGCTTACCGAGACTCTTCGTTTTTGGTTGGAACTCAAAATAGGACAAAATGAGCTGGTAAGAATAAAATTAAATACTGTAGTATATCACAGTTGTATAGTAAAACCCCACTTAGCAGTTCTTCATGGATCTAATTGTCGATTAGAACACTTATATGTATTGAGGCAAACTGTACACCAGAATAATGATTATGGTGTTAGGTGTAGTGTTAGGTTATCATCAGATAGGTTCAGTACAATAACCTTTTTTACGAAAGCACGTGCAAAGCTATTAAAAATCCACTATTTACCATAATGCCATTATGGTGATCATTGAACATCTTGATCCATATGTACTTTTTAGTAGGCGACAGCATATTTCGCGACTGGTACCTCTAAATACTACAGTATCGCTTGGATCGCTTACTATACTTCATAATTACAAAAGCCATGATATTAATGTTAGGGTTGGGGTTAAAGTTAGTTCTGGGGTTGAGATTACTGTTTGGGACAGAGTTAGAATTACTTCCCATAGCAATATAAGTGATCCAAGCGATCCTGTAATATTTAGAAACACCCGGCGGCAGCATATTACGCGACTGGTTAACTAGCCTGTTGAATCAAAACTAGTTCCTGACTTGTGGGTTGGGTCATTGGGCAAGGCATAATCTGGTGATAATGTTAAAAATAATCAAATGATTTTTTAGGAATTTATTTAATCGACAAGCAAAGAGAAATTTGGTGCCAAAAACAACTGAACGCGACTTTGAAAGAGAATGTACCAAGATGCAACAGTGAGCTGTCATTTAAATTATAATTTATATAATTAGAAAGGTTTCAATTCCATTCATATTGGAAAGTTCGTTTTCTGTGTGCCGGATTTTTGAAGTTGCATCATTTTCAATTAAAACTGTAAAATATAAAGCTTAAAGTATCAAAAATACTGACATAAATGAAAGGAAGTGTAATCACGCCACACCAGCATGATTTTTGGAGTTTTCTGCGCCAATACCCAAAAAAGTAGTCCGTGCTCCACGCCAGATATATCCGGCTCATCATAGAACTTTCCAGTAGGGTCTCCCATTAGTATTAGTATTTGTTTTCAATAAACCGTTTGTTGCTTAAACCCTAGTTTTGTTGTTGTTTAATAAAGTTCCTGTTGCTTTCAGCTTAGAGGACTGTAGCAGAAAGACTGCGAAAGATAGCAAAAGATTGATCGGATGTTTAAGTAATTGCGGAAAATCTGTGGAAAAATTGGGACACGATTTGGTTACCGATTTAGGTGAAAATGTGCACGAAGACTTCAATATATTCGACTCACTAATGACAAAGCAGAACCAATTAACACAGGAAAAAGTGAGTCTAGTAATATTTGCTTTTTCATAAAGAATAATAAAATTTATTTGTGTGACAAGATAAAAATTTAATTTTTTAACCAAACGGTTGCAGGTGTGAAACTGGCCGCTAACTAGCCTGTTGTGTCCTTGGGCAATGCACTTTACAGACATTGCCTGAACCTAGCAGCTTAATGGGTTTTACTAAATTGAAGGAACGTTTGAATTATATCATAACACACTGCGATAGCTCTAGTAACCTGACGATGGGCGCGAGGTGATCTGACGGTTGCCTGTGTGACACCCCTTGGTTTTCCCATTCACGGGGATAAACATAAATATCCTATCCTATCCTATCCTAATCTGGAGTGATTAAGAATCGTAGCCATTTGAATTCTTTGTAAACTGGGGATTACAAATGATGGGATTACAAATGCAAACTGGTTATTTCTGTAAAAAATTATAGTAGATTCCTGTGCTCCACAAGAATGTGGGGTATCAACAAAAGTAAGGCATTTAAAGTGCTTTTTATAGACACTCTTAATAAGTAATTGTATAAATAATTTTTTTTTTAATATAATATTCGCGAAGGTAATGTTTAAAGTAATTTTATTGGAATGTCCATTTCTATTTAAAATTATGTTATGATGAACGAGGCCGATCACCATTCGTATATTTAATTGTAACAGCAGCAGACTTTGCTCATCCAAAATTGCTGTGCCGATAAAGCAAATGAGGCTGTGTTGCTTTTAGGCAGAAACACATCTTTATAAGCTTTCAATTTTATAATCTTGATAATATATATAATATAAGGAAAGTTGATTAAATTAGCCAAATTATATTTTTGATATAGATAATTCTCATTATATGAGTAATTTTATGAAAAATTTTTTTTAATTAAATTTTTTTTTATAAATTTGGAAATAAATCTTTAACCCTGTCAAATATTTATTCCAATTCCAGGCAACCATGATTCACCATTCAATGGCTGAACCCATGAAAAAGTACTCGACCATCTTCCCACATTACCAGCAGCAAGTTAAGGCACGTGAGAAAGCTTTGCAGGAGTACAACCGGGTCCAAGCTAAACTGGAAAAATATGAGGAAAGAGAACAAACTGGTTCAAACATTGTAAAGATACAACAAGTAAGTGAATTATTCAAGGGCTTTTGATCACAGCATAGATTAAAAGATTGCTTGTTGGTCGGTTATCAAAGCTGTTGGGTTAAGCTACAAAGAAAATGTTTTAATGTGGACCATTTTTAATTGACAACCACATCTTAAAATTGATTGAAAAATATCTGAATAAAGATACTGTGAATTAAATACGCCATGATTCTAGTGTAGAATCATAATAAGAAACAGGAATAGACTTTTGTGTAAACATTGAATTTTCCATTAATCTGAGCTGATTAATTTTTAATTAGTCATAAAGAAGTACCAGCCTATCATCTGGTATTAACAACCGCAACCTTGTTACAAGAAAATTAATGATTCCTAGTAATGTCCAGCCGGTTAGTCTGGTGATTAAGTGCGTCACCTTTCAATCGAAAGGTTGCAGGTGCGAAACTGGTCGCTAGCTTAGACGGTTGTGTCCTTGGGCAAGGCACTTTACAGACATTGCCTGGACTCGGCGGATTAATGGGTTCTACCAAATTGAAGGAAAATGTAATTCATATACAACACACTGCAATAGCTCCGGTAACCTGACAGTGGGCGCAAGGTAATCTGACGATTGCCCGTGTGTTAACCCCCTTGGTTTTTCCATTCACGGGGATAAACCTGAATATCCTATCCTAATATATCTGGATGCCTGAGTATATATATATTTTTAAACTAGCTATTAATGGATTTTGACTATGCAATCAACACTGCAGACTAAACACGAAATACAGCCTGTAAAAGAAGATTTTGAAAGAAAGAATAATTCATTGTTAGAAGAGATGCCCAAATTTTATGAGGCACGGATTGATTACATTCATCCTTCATTAAGAAGCACAATTGCTACTCAGGTGATAGTGGTATATTTAATTCTTTATATATGAAATGAATTGCTTAACTGATTACCACTACATCGTTAAGTTAGTTACTACTAGAGCATTAACAACAGTTGTTACTGGTACGGTATAACGCTAGTAAAGTTGTTTTGTCACTGGTATGGTATAGCGGTAGTAAAGTTTTGAATAAATCCTGGTCAGTTAATATTAGATAACATGGGTTGTGATTATTTACATTCTTCATAAAATGTTCGTGCATTAAGCGAACTGAAGGATAGTATATTCATGTTTATTCCTATTAATGGGAAAACCAAGGGGGTTAACACACGGGCAATCATCAGATTACCTTGCTCCCACCGTCAGGTTACCAGTTTGTTGTGTATGATACAAACATTCCTTCAAATTGCTAGAACCCATTAATGCACTGGGTTCGGGCAATGACTAATAAGTGCCTCGCCCAAGGACACAACCGAATAGCTAGCAAACAGTTTTGAACCTGAAACCTTTCGGTTGAGAGGCATGTTTTTAAACCACCAGACTAACTGGTCGGACTATATAATGTTTAGTTAGTATAATGGTGGTATTGTTTCATTATATTATTCTCGTGCAGTGTTGGTTCTACCAAAAGTCACTGGAAGAATTAGACAAAACAATGTCCCAACTATCATGTCATATCAATGAGCAATCAGACAAAAATGTTACGGATATTTTGGAAGAACTTCGCATGCTATCAATAACGAATGATGATTAATTTACTGGACTAATTTGGTTCTTTGTATTACCATGTTGATCACATTAATTTTATAAAATGTGAATTTCTAAATAAGTAATTGTTTATAATTGAGTTTTATTTTACTATGAACTTTTTAAATATATACATTGTTTTAATTAGGAATGAAATTCCTACCTATTGTGAAATTTTACTTATCAGCTTTTTACTTGTTTGAACTTCTGTAGTTATGGTGGCGCTTAAATATTGTGTTTATCTCTGTTGTGTTTTTATAAAAAGTAATATCTAAAATAAGTGCTTGTTCCTAACTGGTAGTAATGTGTGATATAGCCTATAGGTTTTACCACTAAATAACGGAAAAGGTCTAGTCGTCAAATTGTGTTATAACTCGTTTCTACCGTGTTCTCTGATTCAATCATCAATACTTGCACAACTGAACTTGAAGAATTCCAGAAAGCTAGAAATGACACCATTTATTTAAACAATGCGGCAGACATGTACTTCGCATAAATTATGATTAGAACCTAAAATTGATTAATAAATGAAACTTATTACAAGGTTTTATAAAACTGCCACAAATGTGTAAAAATTTCATACAAAAAATAAAATAAAAAATTTTATTTAATAACAAGTGCATTAACAACTTGTCCTTTGAGAATCGATTTAAAAGACGCAGTTCTTGGTGGCAAGATTAGCAAGACATCGGCGTCCACCATTGACATCAATCGACTGATAATCTGACGCCCAGTAACATCCGCCCACGGAATCCTTCCATTTAAATCCCATCGGATCTTGGCTCGTTGGTACTCCGGGCATTTATCCAGGAATATTTCGGTTGAGGTCTAAAATGATTTTTATTAATTTTTAAAAAGGAAATTGGTTTGTCTGGCAGGAGTTATAGTTGCATCAGTTTATTTTCTGAAAGCATTATTGTGCATTGTCTGCTACTTGGTTCTGTTCGAAAGTAAAAAATGCAGTGGGACAGTAATTGGAACCACAAGCTTGCTCGCATCCCACACAATACAACAACTAACAACTGTAAACAAACTGTTATGACGACCCAGTTTCCAAACCCAAGGAATAACAAAACTATCCTACCCTTGTACTGATGTGAAATATTTAGTACTAGAAATTGCAGTCCATAACCTAAATTAGCAAAAGGGATTTCTAATTTTTTGGTCTCGATCCATCAAAACATAGTAATATTTATTCATTTGTATGGTGATAATAACTTTGGCCTGTATGATAGGTAGTTGTGTTGTTGTAGCTCCACTCAGCCGCCGAAGACATGGCAATACAAGTACATAATACGCCACTAATGCTGGGACGGGATTTCCTGCAAAGCAAAAAATATAATTGTGATAAACCACCATGCTAAGCTCGCTACGAACCTGCCAAGGAGAAAATAATCTTTTTACCGCGCTGGGTTTCCAAAGTAGAAAAAGAAGTCGGATTCCTGGTAAAAAGAAGTTCGCTTTACGCAAGTGTGTTTGGTCACATGAAATATACAAACATTAAGTCCGGCCGGTCGGTCTAGCGGTTAAATGCGTCGCCTTTAAATCGAAAGGTTGCAGGTGCGAAACTGGTCTAGCTACCCGGCCATGTTCTTGGGCAAGGCAATTTACGGACATTGCCTGAACCCAGCGGGTTAATGGGTTCTACCAAATTGAAGAAACGTGTCTATCATACACAACATACTGCAATAGCTCAGGCAACCCGACGGTGGGCGCGAGGTGATCTGACGATTGCCCGTGTGTTAACCCCTTGGTTTTCCCATTTACAGGGATAAAGATGAATATCTTATTCTATCTAATGCACTCCCAAACTTGGATTTTCGACACCTACCCTGGTTTCAAAGACACCCGGCCATAATGTATTGTCGCTCCCAACTCCGTCAATACAGATTTAATATTATCATTCTCTCCGAATGAGGCGCAACCAGTTATCAACAGTACGTCCGCTGGATCAGATAAAATTGTTACAAGAAATGATAGCTTCTATTTTTCAACTAGTGAGTAAAGATATATAGATTTGACCATTACTATTGATGCTTTTATTACAAAAATAAATTTCTATCACACACATAGACTTATGCCTGCAATTTATTCCAATTTTTAAAACTTACCATTTTGGTATGCGCTCGTAATGGCAGCACGGACAGCAAGTGGCTCGGAACAGAGGCCAGCATCAACAGTTTTGTAGCCTTCCTTACGTAGTGCTAATAGAAGCGTAATTCGATTTGTATCGCGGGATTCACCAGGACGTAACTCCACTTTATCCGGCTCAGTAAGCTATAGGATTGTAATCATTGATTTTCATCCTTCTGTTTATTTACACTATTACATTGCATAGTTTTTTTTAGTATATTTTTTATTGACGACAGAAATTCTTGTTGGGCTAAGAAATGATTTTTCAATTACTGTTATTTCAAGAAAACTTTTTAATGAGGATTAATTGAATTTTCCTAAACAATACGAGTTGCACTAAACTGAAAAAAGTGCATAATTTTTTTTACTGCACATGAATATAATTTGTCCAACTTAACTTAATTTTACAAATTAAAACAGTTAAAGATGCTTAGGTTACACGGCACCATATTACAAATACATCAACCAAAAAGCTGGGGTAAAACACATCACAAAATCCAATGGATAGGATATTCATGTTTATCCCCGTGAATGGGAAAACCAAGGGGGTTAACACACGAACAATCGTCAGATCACCTCGCGCCCACCGTCGGGTTATAGACATGTTTCTTCAATTTAGTAGAACCCACTAATTCACTGGGTTCAGGCAATGTCGGTTAAGTGTCTTGCCCAAGGACACAACCGACGAGTTAGCGACCGGTTTGAACCTGCAACCTTTCGGTTAAAAGGCGTCACACTCAACCACCAGGATAACCGGTCGTATTCATCAGTTAAATGAATTAACACCAATACCTTAAACCCACTGCAATGGATCCTGTAACGTAACTGCGCAATAGTATGATTTTGTTCAATTCCAAGCAAATTGTGGAAAGCATATTAATTGGAATTACCTTCCATTAAAACAACAACAATTGGGAACTGAACTTTTATATTTCAATACTTTTAATGCAACTAAAAGGCTTATTTAAATTAAAACTAATAAGGTTAAAATCAAGTCTATAAAATCACCTCATTACCAACGGAGAGTACTGCTACAGTTGGTAGTCTATGAACTGGGACATTAAGAACCCCAGCTGCACCAAGCAAGCCGACTTCGGTGTGGCCTAACCTGGTGCCAGACTTCAATAGAACTTCACCTCTCATCAAGTCACTTCCCACAGCACGGATATGTGCGCCAGGTGTCTTTGATTCTAACATACGAACTACTAATTCCGATTCACCCTGCAAATTATCGATTTTTTGTCCATATGGACAGCAAGAACAGGATTAGAGAATGATAACGACAGTATGAAGGCTAATCTAACACTTCATGCAGAATTTGCAAACTAGTTTTTGTTTGTTTTATGATGTTGATTCATTGGAGGCAATAGCAAAAAAATCTTCAAACTCAAGTTTTAACTAGGGCTTCAATGACAAAGAATCGATAATCACGGGTGTGATTATCGATTTTTTTCACCTATCACGATAATCTAATCTTGATTATCGTTAACCATTGCCCTAATAAAGGTATAAATGAACAGAATTCTAATAACACATTAGCCCCAATAATGCATAATAATAAGCATATAACTAAGGCTTATTGCGATTATTACATCACCATTACATATGTGACTATACGTGGACGACATCTTGAATATGTGATTGCATATATGCTTTTTTACCAATATTCGAGACAAATTTTATACAAAATTTTCCTGATAAAATAATGCGACTGTGCTACAATAGTCGCGATACCAATTTATTCGTATCATAGCCTAGTAGTATGGCGATTATCGACATATAATTGCAGCCCTAGTTTTAACCCATGATTTTCAACCAAACCTATGTTGTAAAAAAAAACACTGACATATTTATCTTCCTATAACCCATGATGTTTAACCAAACGGTGAAGTTGTTATAAAAAGAACACAACACTGACATAATTATCTTCCTCTATGACGAATGTTTCTTCAATCGGCACGACAGCATCCGCACCAGGAGGCAGCACAGAGCCAGTACGAACACGAATTGCTTTACCAAGGTTTAGGTAATTGTTATCAGTGGATGAATTTACAGACATGATATCCAGGTCTCCAGGTGTGTCAGCGGCTGTAATACAACTGTTTTAGGTTTTTTCCAATTTTTGTTTTTATACCAAGCCAAGTTTTGAACCCAAGATGGACTCGTCACTAGGACCGTTTTTGTATAGGAGTCGGTATATGTATCTGTCGCGCTAACCATTCGGCCACACGATCGTTGTTTCCAATTAATGGAGGTAATTATTAACATATGACACACTTCAGCCAGTCAATTTGGTTATGACCTTAAGTAGTGCAAAAAGAGTTTAATATAGCTATAAAGCATAAAGCATGGGATCTCTTTAAAATCAACTTCCATGGTAAGCCTTAATGTACATAACACTATAAACATTATAAACATACTACAGACTATGTTAATAGATCAAACAATCCATTTACCTATAACCGCATAACCATCCAAGATAACAGTAGGTTGAGATGGCACTGAATCGTTTGCAGTCACATCATCATACAGATAATGTTCAAACGCCTCTGAAATGAAAAAAAAACGATTAGAAGCACTACACTAGTTAAAAAAAGGGGTTTGAAATGGGGTTAAATTTTGTGGACAGAGAAAGTTTGTTGCAGTATACACATAGTTACAGAAAATACATATAGTTAAATTTAAACTTTCAAAGGACAGGATACTGTTTTTATCTTAGAGTTGTAAAAACGCAGGGTATAAAATAAAATCTTAGAGATGTAAGACTGCAGAGGCATTATATAAAAGCAATAGACATATTACCCTATGCCCACATCATTAGTTAGATTAGCATAGTGTTACATGTTAAATATAGTTAAGATATTGCTACATTTTTTTATCCCATTAACCCAGTAGAATACAGAAAACCATTGCCAAGGTGGATTGGCTAAGGACACATCAACCAGCAAGCAGTTGGTGAGTAGTGGAAAACCTACAACCTCTTTTGGGTCTGTAATAATCATGTTTTGGTTCTTCTTTTATTTCTGCACATTAATGGTTTGTTTTTGATGTTTTGTTGGAATATTTTGGAAATATTTTGACTAGGCATATTTTGACTGGGCATATTTCGACTGGAAATATTTTGACCATATTTTCGTGTTTATAAATTGATACAACACATTTTGCTGTTGTTGTTTACAATGAATTGAAGTTGTTAATGCTTTGGAAAAAAATAGATCGGACGTTGGTTAAAATTTCAAACATTTGGTCTTAGGTCTTTTCCACACAATGCCAGCTATTTTTTATTTTAAATTACATTGTTTGTAACAGTTTATTACTATTGTTTTTGTAATATTGGTAGTATGGCAGTTAAGAGCTACAAAATCAGTATTATATATATATATTATATCATATCCTATTTTTACTATTATTATTTGAATACTGAATTGTTACAACAGCCTATAAACATGCTTATATAAATTTTTATGTCTATGAAAGGTTTTATTATTTTATGTCGACTGTTAAAAGCTAATTTACATTTTCAGTTATTAACAAGAACTTGATATCTTATAGTAGTGGATCCAACTTCTAAGCTGTTTAAAGAGATTAATATTTAATGACATCCTGGCAAACCGCAGCTGTTTTCCTTATCTTGGTCAATCGCAATCGGACTTCTTAAAACACAAAGAAGATAATGCAGAGCTGCACATCAATTTGAATGCTAATTTGTAATTTTCATCAGCCCTCTATGGGTTAGATCAGCGGTTTCCAAACTGGGCGCCGCGGCGCCCTGGGGAGCCGCGAGACTTTGCCAGGGGCGCCGTGAAAGCATGTGGAAGTTGCTGCATTTATTGTATTTTTTTCACAAAAAAACAGCACATGTGTGTTACACCAGTAAAACGTTAATTGGAGATGTTTGAGCCTGGTGTGCAACCCCATACACTGGCATACAGCATTCGTTTTACTTAAATCCATTGTTCGGTGTTATCTGCTACTATTTGCTCACTAACATGGCATTGTTTTCGAATAATGGTTTGTCAAATAACTGCTTTGCATTAATTGACTGTTCGTCACTTTAGTAGTTTAGTGAATAGTTTTAAAGAGTTTGAATGGTTATCCAAATGCATGCTATAGTCTGGATATACAATATACAATACATGCAGTTTGAAAATTTTGGCTTTATGAGGAAGCCGCAAGGTTTAATAAGTTTATAAAAGGCGCCGCCAACAAAAAAAGTTTGGGAACCGCTGGGTTAGATTAAACAGTGGAATGGCCTGTGTTTTACCATCTAATGGCACAGTGGAATATGCAATAGACACAGGCACAAGAAAACAACTGCTTTATACCTTTTAAATCTATTATTAAAGTCCATACTAAATTTAAGTAAATGAGTATTTTATAGAATAAATATAATATATAAACAAGGCATTATAGATGATAGCCCTTATGGTTATAGCTTATATAGATTATAGTGTTGAACAGCCAACTATTTTATGATACATTATCCTAAAAAACATCATGGTAATTACCACTCCTGGCAGCATAAAAATAGCAAACCTTGGTAATACTTAGAAACAAGTGGCAGTGGAAAAACATTCGATTTCATTGCAGTTTGAGCTTCTTCTACAGTAGCAGGGAGATAGGGGGAGGCTCGAACCCGTCGTGCCACTTGTCTGTTGCTCAACGACTGCCGCGAGCCTAACATCATGTAAAAAAAACAACAATTCCATTTTTTTACTGCTATAGATTGATGATGTATAAAGTATTTGTAGGTAATTCTAACTTTTACTAATTTTTAATACAGTATGGCCAAAATGTCGGAGGTTAAAAGGGCTACAAACAGAATAAGGTAGCCGGTAGCGAAATGGGGTGCCTCTAAATACTACAGGACCGCTTGGACCGCTTTGATCACTTAGATTGCTATGGAAAGTAATTCTAACCCTGTTTCAAACACTAATTCTCAATCCCAGAACTAAATTTAACCCCAACCCTAACATTAATATCATGGCTTTTGTAATTACGAAGTATAGTAAGCACTCCAAGCGCTCCAAGCGATCCAAGCGGTCCAAGCGGTCCAAGCGGTCATGTAGTATTTAGACGTACCGGATAAATGTAGTGTCTTGAAATATTGTAATTTCAGTTTTAAAATTTTGATGTTGTTTTACCTTCTGAACCGTTGAGTTTAGATGAACTTGGTGGTGGATTGCCCACCATCCGCAACTGAAATATCATTTGTTTACTTGCGGGTCATTCCATTATATTTTTAACAGCCCGTACATCGTACCTCTCAGATTTTGTTAAGATTTTCAGACAATGTACCTACACCTAGAAAAATGATTAGGACAAAATTTAAGGTCGCAACTCCTAGCGGTTCAAAAGTTACGGCAAGATGAAAAACCGGCCACACGAGGGCTTTTTGTTGGTGAGCACGCCTACTTACAACTTTTAATTGTTGATATCTCAAAAAGTAAACTATGTGGAAAGCTGAAAATTTGTATTAAGGTATTTAAAGGTATGAGGAAGCTGAATTTCACATCCAATTTATCTTTAGGGCATTATAAAATAGTCAAAATCAGGTTTTAAAAGTATTTCGACCACCCCGACGCTAGAGGGGGTAGCTCCTGTATGCAAAACCGTTTTGAGATGCAACCTTTTTTAAAAGTTAGAAGAAGCTTAAATCTTTAATCAGTTCAAAAATTAGCTTTGCCAACTTTGAAATGCGTTTTTGAGACCAAATTTCCCCAGTGCACATTTTTCGCCCCCCCAAAAATGTGTTTTGATAAATAAATTATGGTTTTGTACAGTCTAAAGTATCAGAGCAGCCTAATACCCTTTTATTTACTTCCTATATGTACAAAACTTGAAATTTTTATTTTAAAACAACTTGTTGGGACGACACTGTTTCCAAATTTATTCAATTTCTATACAAAACTGAGGCAAACCTGATGAACATTTTACAGAAAGTATTTAATTTTGTAAACAACACACACAACACCGGACTGTTTTTAACTATTACAAAAAGTAAATTATGTGTGACAATGTTGGTGCAATTTAACACTACATATACCAGTACTAAAAGCAATGGTACAGTCATCATGGTTTAAAGCTGTTTTATGTAGCTTCCGATTTTAAAACTTTTCTGCAATGATTTGTATTTCTTCTTGAGAAACTTTATAGTTTCTGCCAGTTGTAGTTGATGGTGGTGTTATAATGCTAAGAATTTGTTGTTTGGGTACCCAGCAAATGTCATCCTTTTGTGGCCAATAAAAAGTGTTAGAAGGTCCATATGTGGATGCAAAAACTTGATGTTAACATCTTCATTGCCTTTGTCCAACTCTTGTACAAGACCAATCCACCGGCAGTTGTCATAGCGGCATGCCATATAATCCATCACTTTGACTTCTGGAACAGCTTCATTGTCAAAAAATGAGTAGGTTCAAGTGCATGCACTGCATGCATTGATGACAAATCTTACAATGGAGTACATGGCCATGATTGTGTGCACTGTGGAATCAAGAATGTGCATGATCCATCGGTGTCCAAACGGTCCTGGCTGTGAAGTTTTACGTCAATATCTTTATGATTTGTACGAGGATTACGAAGAAGAGGACTTAATTACTTACCAACAGTGGAACTCAAAAGAATGGTCAATACTAGTGGACCATTCTGCTAACGTTCATGATTTTATAAATCTTCTCGCCAATTCTATTGACGGGTTGACAGTGCACTTTTACATTGCTAAGTGCCAGGAAAAGTATTTAAAACAAAGAAAAGAAAATTTACCTGAAAACCATTTAATTGTCTTTACTGATTTTGCAGAAAATTATAAATTCACAGTACAGGATGAAATTCAAAGTTTTCATTGGAAAACCAGCCAATGTACAATACACCCAGTTGTTGTATATTACAAGGAGGGTGAACATCTCCACTCTCACTCATTTTGTTTTATATCAGACGACCTTAATCATGATACTGGTTTTGTGTATGAGCTGCAAAAGCAACTGGTCTCCCTGATCCGAATCAAATACACAAATATCCAGAAAATTGAGTACTTCTCTGATGGATGTGCAAGACAATATAAAAACTCCAACCACATTTTAAATCTTTGTTTCCACTCTTCCGATTTTAAAGTTGATTTTCACTATTTTGTTCCAATGGCTCTTAACCGTGTGGGTTACAAACAAGTTAGTGAAGATAAAGAATTAACTGGAATCTACTCATTTTTTGACAATGAAGCTGTTCCAGAAGTCAAAGTGATGGATTATATAGCATGCCGCTATGACAACTGCTGGTGGATTGGTCTTGTACAAGAGTTGGACAAAGGCAATGAAGATGTTAACATCAAGTTTTTGCATCCACATGGACCTTCTAACACTTTTTATTGGCCACAAAAGGATGACATTTGCTGGGTACCCAAACAACAAATTCTTAGCATTATAACACCACCATAAACTACAACTGGCAGAAACTATAAAGTTTCTCAAGAAGAAATACAAATCATTGCAGAAAAGTTTTAAAATCGGAAGCTACATAAAACAGCTTTAAACCATGATGACTGTACCATTGCTTTTAGTACTGGTATATGTAGTGTTAAATTGCACCAACATTGTCACACATAATTTACTTTTTGTGATAGTTAAAAACAGTCCGGTGTTGTGTGTGATGTTTACAAAATTAAATACTTTCTGTAAAATGTTCATCAGGTTTGCCTCAGTTTTGTATAGAAATTGAATAAATTGGGAAACAGTGTGGTCCCAACAAGTTGTTTTAAAATTAAAATTTCAAGTTTTGTACATATAGGAAGTAAATAAAATGGTATTAGGCTGCTCTGATACTTTAGACTGTACAAAACCATAATTTATTTATCAAAACACATTTTTTTGGGGGGGCGAAAAATGTGCAATTGGGAAATTTGGTCTCAAAAACGCATTTCAAAGTTGGCAAAGCTAATTTTTGAACTGATTAAACATTTAAGCTTCTTCTAACTTTTAAAAAAAGTTGCATCTCAAAACGTTCTTGCATACAGGAGCTACCCCCTCTAGCGTCGGGGTGGTCGAAATAATTTTAAAACCTGATTTTAACTATTTTATAATGCCCTAAAGATAAATTGGATGTGAAATTTAGCTTCCTCATACCTTTAAATACCTTAATACAAATTTTCAGCTTTCTAAATAGTTTACTTTTTGAGATATCGACAATTAAAATTTGTAAGTAGGTGTGCTCACCAACAATAAGCCCTCGTGTGGCCGGTTTTTCATCCTGCCGTAACTTTTGAACCGCTAGGAGTTGCGACCTCAAATTTTGTCCTAATCATTTTTCTAGGTGTAGGTACATTGTCTGAAAATCTTAACAAAATCTGAGAGGTAACGATGTACTTTTCAACTTTTTTTTGCTCAATTATAATGGAATGACCCTTGCAACCACGTGTTATCTTCAACTTTTACATGCAAAATAAGCTCATACAACAAAAATATATAGCGCTTGGAATAAATAATTTTAGCCGCAATAATTTTAGTGAGGTTTAAACTACCGGTACTGATAAAAATTAGAGAGTGTGTCAACAATATATTAACCACAACTTAATTTGACTTTACGTTAAATTCTTATTGGTATGAATAAGTATGTTATAATCCTGGTGGAACAACAATTTTGCATACAATTAAATGTTTGTCTCCACCTAGTGAAACTGAAATAACCACCACTCACTTTTACCCAAAAACCAGCACTGAGCCACAGACTAAAAAAATGTTATAGGTTTTTGAAAACATAATCTAATAAGGGCCTTTACACAATGTATATCAAAGATTCATATATTAATATAGTTGTGCGGTCAAAACACAAATGTATTTAATAAAGTAAACACTTTAAGGCGGGATCTATAGTAATAATTAAGTGAACCCAGCAAATTAATAGGTTTTACTAAATTAAAAGGCTGTGTAAATCATTCACAACACACTGCAATAGCTCCAGTAAGCCAACGGTGGGGCAAGGTAATCCGACGATTGTGTTAACCCCCTTGGTTTTCCCATTCTCGGGGATAAATATGAAAATATCCTATCCCTATATCCTGAACAAAATATCAGCCTACCTCCTCTTTCTCTGAAACGTTTGATGTTAGTGGACTGTTGCCAGCGCGTATGACACCATTTTGCTGTGGTGCAACACTGACTTCTGTTGATGAACTCGATATATTTAAGTTCTGTATTTGTGTAATGATCTCAAGACATGCTGACAGTGCTGGTAAGATGGACTTTATACAAAACTGCAACGAGAGGTTTTATTTTTAGGTGTATAGAGTTACCTTATCTAAGTTAAACTGGAAGTTTTATTGAAAAAGCCCACAAAGAAATGATATCTTGGCATATTTATGGCGCAATAAAGGGTTGGTTTAGCAAGTGCAAAAAATTGTCACACTGACAACCATACGCCACAAAAATACTTCTCCTATACAAGTGGTATAGCATTTTATAGATTATTTTTTATTATAAAACGCGTAAACACGAAAATAAATGACAACTAGAGAGTGTCAACCACGTGTTTAACCACCACCATTTGTAAAACACATTTTGTATGACATATATTCATGCTACAGGGTCCCTAACCACAATTTGTATTTTATACACCGAGTATGTAGTTTTTGTTTCTGCAAGCATAAACGCATGGGTCCCATAGTTAACATACCAAACTTATATTCCATGTTTAGGTAAATAAAGAATAAACGTCTTAAATTTATGAACATTTCACCAAAAATGTTTTAAATTATAGCTTCTTTTCAAGCGCTGTAGTGAAATAAAGCTAAATTCCCAAAACAGCCCGATTTAGTTTTTCGTAAATAAGTTTCTGTTTTTACATAAGTGAGTCAAGTTATGTAGCAATTCTTAAAGTTTTAATCTGTTTTGTCGACTTCTTGTTGGAGATGTCAGTGCGATATGGCATGCCTGTAACAATCATAATTCAGGAGCATAACTTCGTTTTCATGGAAATTAACCTAAGTAAATGTTTTCTTTTTTGAATTGGCACAGAGTGTCAAATGTTTTAACATTTTACCGAATTTTAATAAAATTAGAGCAGCCGTTCAAGCGCTATGGCCACAAAATCTAATTTATTAAAAAAAAGGTTTTGAGGGATTTCCCCTATATTCATTACTCAAATTTTTGGTTTCTGCATATTTAGACCATGTTGTCTTACAAATGTCCAATTTTTATTGAGATTTCATGACTCCTTTTGGAAGATGTCAGGGCGACATGGAATCCTGGTAACAAACATGATTTGAGAACATATCCCATTTTTTGGGTATAGTTAAATCAGTGACTAATTCACTTACATTCCACCAAATCTGATTCAAATTGTAGCATCCGTTTAAGCGCTATGCCCAAAAAAGGCTATTTATATAGAAAAAAATACCGTTGTGGTTTTTAACGTCTAAGGGGAATTCCCCTATAGATTCATCACCCGAAATTTCGGTTTCCGCATATATAGACTATGTGCGCTAACAAATTTCAAAATTTTATTGCAATTCCATTACTTTTTCTAGTAGATGTCGGAGCCACATGCCATGCCTGTCACAATCATGATTTGAGAACAAAATCTTATTTTTTCGGGTATTTCCTTAGGTAATTTTTTCATTTCTCTTGAGTATTATATCATTGGCTAATGTTTTTCTTACATTTTACCAAATCTAATTAAAATTGGAGTAGCCGTTTAAACGCCATGCGCAAAAGAAACTAAATTTTTAGAAAAAAATACCGTTTTGGTATTTAACCTCTCAGGGGAATTCCCCTGGGTATATCACCCAAAATTTTGGTTTCTGCATATCTAGACCATGTGCGCTAATAAATGTCAAAGTTTTATTGCAATTGCATTACCCCTTCTGGTAGATGTCGGAGCCACAAGCCATGACTGTCACAATCATGATTTGAGAACAAAATCGTATTTTTTAGGGTATTTCCCTAGGTAATTTTTTGATTTCTTTTAAAGTTTGTATCATTGGGCTAATGTTCTTACAATTTACCAAATTTAATTAAAATTGGAGTAGCCGATCAATCGCTATGGCCAAAAAAGGTACCTTTTTGAAAAAAAGTACCGTTTTGGTTTTTCACCTCTCAGGGGAATTCCCCAAATTAAATTACCCAAAATTTTGGGTTTTGCATATTTAGACCATGTGCACTAACAAATGTTTAAATTTTATTGCAAATCCATCACCCCTTCTGGTAGATGTTGGAGCCACAAGCCATGACTGTCAAACCTTTGACGAAAAAAAAAAAAAAAAAAAAAAAAAAAAAGAAAAAAAAAAACGGACAAAAACAATATGTGTCCCATTTTTCCAAATGGGACCCATAATAAACTATATAGCCTACATGATGTTACAAATTTACATGGCCAAAATGAACGATACTACATAATACAGTAGGCCAATTGTATTTCATGATAATAATGATTTTTCTAAAACACCTTTTCCAATCCAAAGAAAGCTGGAAAAATACTGTATTTTCAGTTCTTTTAACTGGGAATTTTTACAAATATAGTAAAAAATTGATGGTATATAAAATTGGACTATTACCGTTAAAATTGTACTGGAGGCAGGTAGGTTTACAATTAAAACATCATTTTTCACACCGCAAATCCCCCTGAAATGTAATAGGTCAAATATTATTAAATACCAAAAATATGATCTATATATCTTAGCAATTATAATACACTGTCACAACTCACAACATATGTGAAAACAGCTGGACAATTAAAACAAAAATAAATCAATAAAATTCATTACAACCAAAATGGACGGGTCTGTCACACACCTGGTTTAAATATAAATCCTGCTTTAAAATCTACTAACAATAAAACGAATATGGCCAATCAGAGAATAAGAAAAAGACTATCGTTCTTGGCATTTTTGGAGCAATATGCCTTGCTAAACTGATATGTTGGAATTGAAAAGAATAATTTACTATAAAACAGAAGTTGAAAGATACATAAATTAATATGAAAAAGTAATACAAATACAATGTTTTCATAAAAAACTATAGGCAATTAAGAAGTGTTAACCACCAGTATTTTTAACCGTAGCTATATGTTTCCACAAGCAAAACTGTTGGGGTTCCAAATTACGTATATAAAATTACAATTTTGAAATAAATTTTTTAGTATATATCCAATATATACATGGCACCACCTTTAAAAGTTTTGACATTTTTTTTCTCTTAAAATGGGATTTTATATCCTACTGATTTGGGAAATATGTCGAAAAGGTATAATTGTATTTAAAATGCTGTATACCTTTTCGGTTTGTTCTGTTCCCATAACCATGATGCTTTTTTACATGTTAATGTTTACAATTAATTTCCCTTCAATAATTTGCTACATTTTCCACTGCATATCAACTCGTATCAGAAATTACCTTTTAAAGTTTTAACTAAATTGCATTTTCTTCTATTTAAAATTAGGGTGTTAAAGCAGCTGATTACTGGTTTGAGTTGGGTTTAGTTTTTGGGTATTTTCTGGAAAGTTAAAAACAATCATCAACACTTTAAAATATATTTTGTGTGATTGGGTATTCCTTTTAATATGATAAAAATCCAGGAAAGGGGGCAACCAACCATTTCTGCTTGCAGAAACACATAATAGATACACGTAACAGCAATTCATGTAATAGTTCCACTACAATTAAGGCTAAAAATATACAAAATTGCATTCAACACATCTCAAACATGAATATTCTATCATATCTCAAACTAAACTAAAATATGGAAAAGTATATAATAAACTGTATATAATATACTACATGTATATAATAAAATAAAGACTGCATGTATATAAAAAAAGACTACATGTATAAAATAAAGACTACATGTATAAAATAAAGACTACATGTATAAAATAAAGACTACATGTATAAAATAAAGACTATAGGTATATAATAAAGACTACATGAATATAATAAAGACTACATGTATATAATAAAGACTACATGTATATAATAAAGACTACATGTACATAGCACACTACATGTATATAATAAAGACTGCATGTATAAAATAAAGAGAACTGGTAATAAAAACCTGAATGTGACATCAGGAGGTTCAGAGTCCATACACGCAGAAGTAATTAAGTTAGTGATACCAGGAACGTCTTTATCGATGATACCACGCGTTACCTCAGGGGTAACATCACAAGCTTCAATTCCACTTCCCCCACAAATTAGGATCATACTTAATCCAAAGTTTTTAGTCCACAATAATACAGTGTCCTAAAAGACAACATACATATATTTTAACATTGATGGTTATTACATACTAGTAATTTAACCCATATGGATAGAATAGGATAGGATATTCATGTTTATCCCCGTGAATGGGGAAAACCAATGGGGTTAACACACAAGCACTTGTCAGATTACCTCACGCCCATCGTCGGTTTACCAGAGCTATTGCAGTGTGTTGTATATGATAGACACGTTTCTTTAATTTGGTTGAACCCATTAATCCGCTGGGTTCATGCATATGATTCCTTCAATTGTAGTAGAATCCATTAATTCACCAATTGAGATGATCGGCGAAATTAAAGTAGAAATTAGTACCGGTACGGTACCTTACCTCAATTTCTTTTGAATTGCACGATACAACCTTTTCGATCTTAATCACGCATTGAAATCTAAGATTTAAATTTTGTTACCGATATATTTGGCAATTGTTAAGTTTATTTTACAGATTACTGTGGTGTGGGTAAAGTGTGTCGCCTTTTCATCCGAAGGGTTGTACGAAACTGGTCGCTAGCTAGTCAGTTGTGTCCATGGGCAAGGCATTTAACGAACATTGCATGGACCCAGCGGATTAATGGGTTTTACTAAATTAAAGGCAAATGCAAATTGTATATCATACATAACGCACTGCAATAGCTCAAGTGACCCGACGGTGGGCCGTGATGTGACAAATGCATTTGTGTAACCCCCTTGGTTTTCCCATTTATGTGATAAACAAGAATATTCTATTCCATCCCAGTTATACACTATTAAATATAATAAATCAAATATTGGCTTGGATGATGATGTACTCAAATCGAAAGTTATGGTGACATTTTAGAACCCAGTATAATAAGGTGGTTCATGACACATGGCTTGATGTTCAGGACACTTGGACAATGCATTTAAAACAAAAAAGAACCGAAACTGTTTATTAAAAATGACAGGACTGTCTCAAAAAAATGTGAGGTTATAGACCAACTTAAGCCCTCTAATCACTACAAGAATATTAAATTTTTGTTGTGCAGCTGCAGATATGGTAAAAACCTTTTAATGTGCAACAGCACATATCTAATTAACAGTAGGTACCGGTATTCGTTTTCAATGAATAT
>CH000018.1:76279-114493 GCA_000149265.1 Ciona savignyi | reverse complement strand
GGGTAACAACAAAAATACAAATACAGCTTGGTAGAAAGTAATAAATCTGTGATGGGTAAGGCAGTGGGCGCGGCGCGCCCGTTTGTTGATGTAAATAATAGTGATTTAGCATAGTACTTTAGGGTTTAAGTGTGCCATGTTGTAATTTGTTTAATATAAAAATATTTTAACTTGTGATATGTAGTAATTTCTTAGTTGAATCTCATTTGATCTTTATTTGTTGTTTTTTGTGCATCTTGGTTTATGTCTTCACTGCTAAAGGGTTTTTAACGCCTCTTATTGCCTTTTTTAGTTGTTGTTCTTTTGTAACTATTTGTTGTAAAGGTTCTAGTTTTTTCTAATGGGCTTGTTGGCGATAAACGATTCTTGTCAATAATATAAAATTAATATATATTTATATGTTTCCTTGGAATCTGAAGGGAATCTGCTTTCGAATCCGAAGGGAACACATTTAAAACTTTTGTTTTGTTTCTCTGCGTCACGCTCGCGACAGGCATGCCCGTTCGCCAGGTAAAAGGTACACGAATTATCTAATCAGGTTAAAACTTAAAGAACTGGCATGCTTATAATTTGTTTCGTTTTTTAATTTTACAAAAACCCCAAAGAAAATCCCCGCTATCGGGAAAATGTACAAATAAGTCCAGTTTCAGCATTTTCGGCGGGCCGATAAAGAAACACTACGATTTTAGTTAAAATAATTTAGTTTACTCCGAAAGCTATCCTTAAATAGAATATACCTAACTTTAATCTTTTTTCTGGATATCCCCAGTAATTCCAATTCCCTACTGAACTATAGTGACCGTCTCATTTATACGCTACATATATATCATACGCAATAATGTAATTATTAACACGTTTAAAACAGCTAGACACTCAACTAGGATTAAAACATTTTACCAAATATCTATATTGAGCATGTCAAGCGCTATAGTCTGGAAAGAAGGTAAATTTCTGAAAAAATCGATTTTGTTATTTTTACAACCTTGAGGATATAACCTTGCGCATATCACCAAAACTTCTGCATATTCAGAATCTACCACGTGTTGTTTCATAATTATTAAATTTTACCCCGATATAATTACTAGAACAAGTTTCTACTCGGGCGATTGCGAGCGATAGGCCGGCGATACAGGACGTGACGTCAAAATAATCGCTCGCATCGCTCTTATCGCTTGCCATCGCCGTAAGTGTGCATTGGCCTTAAGTTTCACGGGTGAGGGCATACCTTCCACTTAATTGTAAATCCCTGTGAAATATATATACATATATTTTGAGTACATATGAAAGCAAAAGTATGACTAGTAGTATATTATAGATATATTGGATATGCGGACCATCGTATCAACTAAATACCCTACTTGTGAATTATAAGTAAATTTTTAAAATTTGGTCTGATATATAGTAAAGCGTAGGTATGACACGTTCAATTATCCTAACGGATGATCAGACGAACGGTGGTAAGATCTAAAGCTGCCGCTTGATCGCTATAAGTCAATTGGCCGAGGGGTTTAATAATATGAATAAAGACTGCATTGTACTCATTATTATGTATTTTTCTCGCGTATAAATATCTCCATTTAGGTTTCCAAATACCGCCCATATGCGAGTTGGTTTCGATTAACGTTATAAAATTAGCTTATATTTGATAGTGGTATCTTGATGCGAACAAAGAACCGGACGGTACATCAGACAATTAGGACCTATACTGTGTTGCGCAAAATGCACACAACTGATGGCTCACGGTACGTCGTGTTTAACAACGCAAGTTGATTACTAACTACTTAAAACTTCCTGTAGACTGTAAACATACTCTCATAACACAACAGATTGCGTGTAGTAGAAATTTTGGTTAAACAGAGCACATGACCGATACCTCATCGTCATAATGGGGCACTTACCAACCAATTAAACTATACCGGTATGAACACTGTTTAGATGCCAATTATATACACATTTGCAAAAGCATTTTCAATGTGATTCATTTATGAATACTGAAGCAAAAATCTTGAATATTTTTGTTGACTCTATCCTTTGACAAATTACATTATTTTACATATGGTTTCAGCAAACGTGGTTACTATAAAAGATATAGACTGTAAACTCGGTCTAATTTTTCGCATTTTATGGTTTCTGTTTTTTTTTGCGTCATTTCTCTTGATGACAGGTTAACGAACCTCACAATCAAACCGCAGGAATTCTGCTTGCCTTAAGACTGATACGGCCTATAAAGGATTATTCATTTTAATTAACAGGAATAGCTTAGAAATAGAAAATAAAGATAAAGCCTTCGATTTACCTCAAATACATTAATCTGACTGAACGGATAACCGACTAGTTTGGATCTGTTAATCCCTGTAACAAAGTTCATGATAAAAATTTGACCATTAAATACCGAATATTTTTCAGGTTTTAAATGAAGAATTACCGGCTCACTGCGCTACATTAACGAAGTTTCTGGTGTAAATACACACTCACTACCAGACAACCACGATTTTAATGCACAGCGTGATTTGGGGTCGGGAAGTAAGGTTGTGTACTATATTTTGTTGCCCCGTCTTCAGTTGGCGTTAACTAAACCATTTAAATCTGTTTTGTTAAGTAACTTAACATTGCGTTCATTGTCTTGGCGTACTTGACCGTTTTGTTGTGAGATCAGGATATGCGTATTTATTTCATTAAAAAAAGTTGAAAATGTAGAGGAGTTATAATACGCACTTTCGTCAGAATACCACATGCGCAGAGTTTGGCTGATGGTAACTTTATAGCCTGTGGTATACGGTATAAAGACCTATACTTTTACTTTTTATATTTCAAAACTTTATGTACAGTTTTTATTGAAAAAGGTAAGAATTCCCGCTGTGTTCAATTTGCTGTGGTTACTAAAATCATTTTACTCTCGTAATTTGACAATCCAAACAGAAACAATCTGTCGCCTTGCAGGAAATCGAGATGCTCGGCAGTAGTTCGGTTATCTAGCCAGGTCTCATCCACTGTATGGAGTATATAAAGTAGATTGACAACCTTTGGATAACGGAATTAAAACTCCCCGAACACATGGATTACACGCTCAGGATAGACTCTTAAGGTATTTTTAAGCATCCACCTAAATACGGGTACTACTTGAAAGTGAAAGTGTCTTCCATGTTGAAAGTAGGTTTCGGTCTAAAACCACCAATTCGTGTTGAACGCACCATTTTTATATTTTTTTCGAAAAATTGTGCCTTTGATCCCCCAGCACGATTTGAACTCTTATATTGTTTCCGAAAACACATTTTAAAGTTTTCTTCTTCAAGTGGGATTTTAATGTAGAGACTAAATTCTCCACTTTCTCAAGTAAAAATGAGAAACTAAATTTGCTTTTAAATGAGAGACTAAATTCGCCACTTTGTTATTTGAAACTTATAATTTATCTGTGTCCCTTATAATTCGCATGAAGTCAAGCGTCAAGTTTCCACGCCAACCTTGTGTTTATACCGCTAGTGACGATAAAGATTCTGCTCTACAGTCAACTGTTACTACCCTTTAAGCTATGATGACCACTTCTGTAATAAAATGATATGTGATAATTTATTTGGCAAACGTTTGCGGTAAACAATTTTCAGTTTAATCACGTAATTCAACGCATATATATTTGTATATATAAGGAAATAGGTATATATTACATATTAATTTTCGGCACAAGGATCACCGCAAATCTGCCTGCTAATCTCTTCTGAAAATTCTGCGTTTAAACCTTCGAAACCAGATCTTGCGATGATGAGATTTTCGTTGATACCAGCAATATCTTGCAACTGTGTCTCGTCCAATTCTCCAATAGGCGGGACGATGCCAACCGCGTAAGTCTGTATTAATTTAAATATTTATTACGTATTGCCTATATAATAATAATACAATCAATTGAAAACCAACGCGGCAGAGTTATCACAAGGGCAAATCGTCAGATTCAGATTAGGAGGTATTGATGTGTGTTGTGTATGATTAAGACGTTCCTTTAGTTTTACTACGGCCCATTTACGGTTTTAACCAATGTCCATGACGTGACTTACCCTGGGACACAACCGCTTATCTAGCCACTAAGTTCGATTTTTCGAACCGTTGGCGAAAAACCGACCTAAACCACCAAGGTATTCAACCGAACGACAAGTATAAATGCACATAGGTGTGTGCGTGCCTCTAAATACTACAGGATCACTTGAATCGCTTGAAGCGCTTGGATCACTTAGATTTCTATGGAAAGTAATTTTAACCCTGTCCCAAACACTAATCTTAACCCCAGAACTAACTTTAACCCCAACCCTAATATATTGGCTTTTGTAATTACGACGTATAGTAAGCGATCCACGCGATTCAAGCGCTCCATGCGATCCAAGCGGTCCAAGCGATACTGTAGTATTTAGAGGTACCGTAGTTGTTTTACTTGCAGGACTTTCCCTGTCGTTTCTGTTTTCATTTGATTATACCTCATATGTCCTGTCATCAAACACAAGTTATACAATGGCCTTCAAGCAGGATTACTCACCAAAGCGCCTTGTGCTCTGAGCTCTCGAGAAACCTCGGTGACCGAATCTTGAGACCGTCCGTCAGTAATCACAAGAATAAGATCTTTTACATTTGGTCTGTTTCCGTTCTCTCGGGACAGGATTACATCCTTTGCATGCGCAAGAGCCTGTCCAGTCCATGTCCCTGAAAACAGCATAATATAAATAAAAACTTAAATTTAATATTTAGGAGGATAATACATTTGTGAGACACTGTTTATCCTGAGACGTTTCAAAAACTTACCCTTTTCTTTGTAAGCGTATTTTTTGAAATTAAAATGGAATTAAATATTACAAGATGCACAATCATAATTTGGCGTCGCGTTTTATCGATTAATTGGCATAAATATTTTGCCATTTTGCAGTTAAATAAAGAAAAAAAATTATATAAGAAGATTAATTTATAACCTATTAACGATTGCCTTTTTGTGCCTATACTATGGAATTTCTTAACTTAGTAAAACATAAATATGCGATCTGGTACAGATTCATAACAATCGGTTTAAAAACGTTGTTTACCAGATCCATCATAAGGTATGTCATCAAAGGCGTCTAAAAGCGCATCAATGTTCGAACTGAACTGATTGAGTAAGATTTGTGATGCGGTGTCAACTTCCCTGTTGTATCTGAACACCGCTATTTGTGCAGCGTCATCCGCTAAGATAAATGACCTGACAAAAATGGATGAATTAGTGGAGAGTGCACTATACTATCTTCAGTAAAAAAATAATGCTTTTTGCTTACTCGATGATATTTCGAACAAAGGCCTTTATTTTCACCCAGTTTTCCTGACCCACAGATGAAGACGAATCCAATATGACAACAGCATCCATAACCGCGAACGGAGGGCATGGTCCTACAAGCATTGTCGTGAGATTAAATGTCTAACATCTTTGTTTTAGTTTGTTATATGGAATACATATTTTGCATTTAGACCTTGTTGTACGTGTATACAAATGATTTAATCATGAAAGAGGACCACATTCGAATCAGTATTTTTCAGTATTAACGGCGTTATGGGGTTATATCTTACATATAAATGGGATAAACCAGCAATTCACACTTTTAAGATCGATTTTTCGGGACAAAACTTCGGTTGTATTTACAGCTCTTTGCTAATACCGGTCACTAGGTCGGCGCTATAGAGGAGTATACTTACTAGAGCAACATGGTTTCGGTATAGACCATGTTGTGTCGTTTAAGCATGTGTTTTGTGTTATGAACGGGGGAAACAGGCTGTAACCGGGATCGATGCATTGGAATAGACATGTTGAAGTTGCTCTGTTGCCGTCGCTGCAACGGGAAATTCCGTGGGAGAGAGATCCTTGGTCGGAGCACACATTGGCTGGGAGAAAAATATAGGTTGTGGTTAGACATTAATAAAAACTTACACACAGTCTTCCTATTTTATTCTTGAGGCCTGACGACATTTTCATTACACAAAGCTATGTTTTAAGGGGCCAAAATATTGTCAAGGCGTCTCCAAGTAATAAAACATTTTGCAATAGTTCAATTTTCAGTTCAGTTCAATTTAGTAGAACCCATTAATCCGCTGGGTTCAGGCAATGTCCGTAAAGTGCCTTGCCCAAGGACACAACCGACTAGTTAGCGACCAATTTCGCATCTGCAACCTTTCGATTTAAAACTTAACAGCCAGACTACCCAGTCGGACTAACGATTAACGTGGGTAAATATAAGTATACTGCACGTATAACATCACTTAATTAAATAAAACCGCTTAATGCTATCCCAATAACTTACGCGAACATGTTGGACTAGGTTTATCCCATTGCAGAATTCCATCGATTTCCAAACAAGTGCTGTACAATGTGCCGTTTCTCGTGTGATAATCGTCGCAACCGAATTCACATTGTGATCCGATAAAATAGCCATCCGTGCACGAGTGAAAGCCATTAATAACGTCCGGAATAATGGCGCATCTTTTGCCTGTGTTGTGAAAATGCGTTAATTTCTATCCCTGCAGTAATACGTGCAGGATTCCAGACAGTTATTCTGTGCACCGTAATTATGCGTGCCCTGTAATCATGCCCGCATGTATGTAATAATCATTTACTCTGGAATGTAACATTCTTTTCGTGTATTTCGTGCTATATAACCCGACGTGTTACGCTGTAATTTTATTTACTATGATTCACTACCAAGTACCTCCAATACAACAATACAACAGCTTGTGTTGTATTACCGAATATTCACAGTGGATAGTAATAGAAAGCCAACAAAAACACTCACGCTCGCAAACTGGAGACGGACTGTTGTCCCACGTTCCTCTTGCCGAGTTAACATTAGCCATGCACGTTCTTTCTGCTTCACCCACAAGAACGTAATCGTCATCACAGCTAAAACTGTAAAAAATGGCGTTGGCAAAGGGTAAGAAATGCGCAACAGTTTCATTGATTTTAAGTTTTCAACCCTTCTGGAGGTAGAATTTAGTTTCCATGCAGAGAGATGTATAAATACCTCAATATAAAACGATTTTTTTATTTTAAATTCTGTATTTATGTATCGGTCGCGTTAACCATTCGACCACAGGACCTTACGCGTTGATGCAAAGCTTTTTTAATAGGCTTAGTTTCGAAGCCATAATTTCGTTGCTAAGGCGCTTTTTATGTAAATCGGTATGTGTATCGGACGCTTTAACCATTCGGCCACACGACCGTACCGTTTATGCAGAGATAAAAACCTTTATGGGCGGGGAGGGGATGAACGGTCTTACCATATTGTAATTGATCGCACTTATTAGATGCCTGATCTGAACAGTCAGATAATATAATGACTTACCTGCATACGCTTCCTTCGTTGTTTATATTCGAGCAAATGATGTTTCCATTTGCTGGTTGGTCAAGTTCTGGGGTGCATGTGATTCGTCGACATACTGTTGGTCTACCACTCCATATGCCGTTACCTGTAAACACATTTTGTTAGGCGGACAGTATTACCCATAACCTTTGTAAATGGTAGCGTCTTTTTGTAACCTTTTACTTGCGTGTATAGCAATGACCAGCCATTTTATAGCAGCCACTAAATCTTAACTATTTTCATCGTTGGATTTTACTTACTACATTCTCTTGTTCGACTTCCATCCAGAAAATATCCAGTATCACAACTTAACGTGCAGACACTTCCGTCATTGTTTTCGTTGTTGCACAAAACTTCACCATTAAGAGGGCGAAATATTGGCTGGCATTTCTTCGCTGAAATGTAAATATAGTGCTAAAGAAATTTAGTTAAGTTATTTTTAAAAAAGGTAGCCCTATATTGGTATGTTTCTTCCATGTAAATGGGAATACTCAGGTAGCGTTATCACACAGGCAATTTATTATCGCGTGAGTCTCCGTGTCCACTACTCTTTATCCAATAGGTTTAGGATGTCAGCTAAGTGCTGAAATGCACAATATTATTACAAAACATGGAAGATACTTAGATAGGCTATCAATTAACAGAATATCTTTACACACATGGTCTTATAAACGCAATCTTTTTCAGCTACTTACATATCGGTCGACACTTCGGAGTCGGAGAGTTAAAACGCGCAAATTTCCCATCACTGCTTAGAACACATGAGCTCGTTTTGCTCCCATGCAGTCCAAAACCTAAAAACAAGATTATTTAGTTTCCTCTTTCGGTATTTTGAAAATTTATTCGTTTAATCAGATCCAATGAGGTTTTAAAATGTTATATGTATATACATATATTATCCTACAAGATAAATCCGAAACATTGGGTTTTAGCGGCCACGTCAAATTATACCGAATTTTAATAGTCTATTCCATTTTTTTAAACGTGTTCTAACGACTGTCGTTTTGCCTTTTTTCCCGTTTTCCAAATTTTTACCAATAGTCCCGCTTTGTGTTTTCATCGTGGAAACAAAATTAAACTAAACTAAACTTACCGGCATTGCATGAGAAAGTGCATACGGATCCAACCTCCGTGGCCTCGCTAATAAACCTGCACGCTTTTCTTCCGTTGATTGGACTTTGAATCGGAGTGCATTTCGCTGTATCTAAGAGGCAGTTGCAGTAATAACTAAGAAAACTTTTATTCTGATTATAAGTAATATCGAAAGAGATAGCACATGCTCTGTTTACAATTGATTGTTAAACATAATAATAAGCCAGAATGGGTTCAATTCGTTAGTCGAAAAGTCAAAACTTAACCAGGTAAAAATCGACTACCAGCATGCCTTTAAACGGTTACAAACTGAAGGATATAACTCGATAACTATACCAGGTTAAGTCTGAATTAAAGGTTTCGGTTCAAGGGGTTATTTTTGTAAATAATTACACAAACCTGGCTTGGCAACGTTATATAAGCATGAACTTGAGTTGTTCAATTTTTAACTTACCGTCCAAACAGAAGAGTACAGGAGCGTTGCACTGGTTTGAGCTACAGCAACAGCGACACACGGAATGGCGACTCTTCGGGTTGCATTGCGGATTCCAAGATGGTCGTTTGTTGTTCTATAATTGTTGAGTGAGATGTAGTTTTAAACAGACCTCGCATTACATTACATGTTGAAAGACAACGGTTGGGTATCAATGTACTTCGTCATAATAATGTATCCCAGGGTTTACCATGGTCTATAACAGTGTGGTTTTTGACCGAGCCAAGTTTCGAACCCATGATGGGCTCGTGACCAGGACTGTGTTTTGTAAAAGAGTCGGTATATGTATCGATCGCGTTCATCAGGCCACACGACCGTACTGCGTGGTCCAACTACTTTTGACTTACGGGCCATTTCACAAAAACGTGGCAGCTTGAGGGCCACTTTAAACAAAATTATTATAAAAACGACAGCTTTTACACTGGGTTCCATAACCGCCTTTCTCAGACTATTTTACTCCAAGCATTGGCCTGTAGTTGGACCACGCTGGTTTATAATAACCACAAAACCATCAAAAACAGAAAATACACCATACATATATATATTTCGTTATACCTGTATGTAGTTATTGTCACATGCTTGTGCTTGTTTGCACCTCTTTGTAATTCGTACTCCATAAGGATCTCTTCTTAGTTCATTCTGACAGGCATTCTATGCAAAAAAAACAACGTTTTCAATTTGGTACAGGTATTTTATAACGTTAGTATAAAAGTAGCGATTATGTCGCAATAAGACCCACGCAAGAAGCAATTATCAAGTACCTAAAAAAGCTCATGTTTTACCTAACATTCAGCAAGTTAGCATCTGGTTATTTTAATGGTTTAAAAACGCAAGATGGTGACTATACTGCAAATAATATTTAATGCTATAACTGCAACCGATCGTTTTTCCTTCTTACCTCGGTTTTTTCACAAGTTCTTAGTTTTCCATTGCGCAAGCACGCTTCATTGCTTCTCTCATTTACGCACTCCCAGCATTTTAAAGCTACATATAAGGTTTATTACTTATTTGTACAAATATTATTGTAATAGTTTTAATATAAAGCCTTGCATTTCATATACAACTTTACTATTAACCTCAATAAGACAATTTATACCAAATTAAAACGAGATATGGCATCGAGAAGTAACTAAATAATATATAATAGACAATATATTATTAACGAGACTTACCGGTGACTGCGTTGACAATTGCTGCAAAAATCAGACACGAATTGATACAAAACTTCATTTTTCAGAAGTTATCCTTTGTAGTTCACTTTTCTGCACAGAAACGATTTCAAACTTAACTTGAGTGTCTTTCAAAAATTCGAAAACTATATATATAGCTCGAAAATGCAGTTTGTTTATAAATTACGCATGCATTATTACATACTTAAGCAGGCAAATTTTGTCACACCATAATATTAGAGCCTGTGTTATGACAAGCCACGTATTTAAGTGTTAATGTTACGGTAAAACTCAGGTCATTTAATAAACTCAAGGTAAACAAACACGCAAAAGTGTAGAAAATATTATAAACCACGCCTATGTCATTATCTATTTACACGTCGGCGATAGAATATCAGTTCGACCAAAACCCGTTCCAGCGGCATATACTTATCTAATAATAGTAAACACATGCATTAAAGTAATGTGATCACAAATGTTTGGATGGAATTCGAAACTGCGGCTGTTTGTTTTCTTGACTCCGTTGTTTACAGCTTTGGTAATTTACTATTTTGCTTTATTGTTGTATACGCCAAAAGTGGTAAATCACGTTGTTTTGCATCGGTTAGGAATTGCTGGATTATGTCACATTCACAATCACTGTTTTAAAAAGCGCTTAATTTTTTTTGTAATTTTGCTGGACAAGGTTTTGACACCACAAAATATCTTTGGAGAAAAGTATTTGATAATTGTGAGGTTCAGCAAAGTTTAAACCTTAAAAAATTCCCTTTAAATTTAGAAATCGACGATAGGTACACCTTTGCACGGATCAGATTAATTAAATGAAATTGTGTGAAAGAGCCCAAGGCTATACACCTACACATTAAGCGTGTATCGTATGATATATCACTTATAATAGCATATTTCTACGTTATAGAGGTGCGCTTTGTATAAATGCTATAAAATAAACTTTGACTTTTTACCAGCAGTAAATGCACTATGCTACGTATTCAAATAATAATTGGTAATCTGTTGTTGGTCGCTGTTACAGTCAGAACAAAGTCGATAGAAGACTTTAACTGCTATTTTTCAAATGGTTTATGCCAAGGTTAGTAGTAATATCAAAATATGCATTGTGCTGGTTTCACAATGCGCTTTGCTGCCAATATTAGTAATTTGTTGTCGCGGTTCTGACAAACTGCAGCTATGCAGTGAGATAAAGAAAATTGCTGCATGAGTTGCAAAAACGTCGCGCCATCTTTTTGGGCGATAAGTTTTATCGGTAATGCATTAAGTGCACGGTGTTTAGCGCACTATTGCTGAACTTAAAAATGTTTAAGAAGGAAGGCTTAATTTGATTTTTGTATGTTTTTTCAAAAACAATTTTAATAATATGTTAGTAAAAACGCATGTACCACGATTTGAACATTCGTTACCAATAAATTACTTGTGTCACAAAAACTTTTTACGTTAGGTAAGTTGGTTAAAAGTTGTTGTACTGTAAATGCAAAAAGCGGTATTTTAACATTGTTCCTTATAATCCGACCGAATAGCTATATGGTTTAGCGTCGCTGTTCATGCGAAGGGGCTCAGTTTGTAAACTGGCCGAAAGCTCTGGTAACCAGAAGGGATAGGAGCGAGGTAATCTGGCGATAACCAGTTCGATAACCCTACT
Source organism: Ciona savignyi (assembly GCA_000149265.1). Lineage (NCBI taxonomy): Eukaryota > Metazoa > Chordata > Ascidiacea > Phlebobranchia > Cionidae > Ciona > Ciona savignyi. The sequence continues at coordinate 102,730 of CH000018.1, read as the reverse complement.
TGAGTTGTTCCATTAACGGGGATAAACATGAATTTCCTATTGTTATTGGTCTTAACTTACAGCGAAGTATCTCCGTTTATTCCACTATTTTACCACAACTCAGCAAAGTAATGTCAGGTGAAAACGCTTCGTGCTGACGTAATCCACCCACTTGAGAACAGGCGACCTAGGGGTCCACCCACACACTTAAGCCAGGCTACCTGGTGCTCGTCCACCCACACACCCACTAATCCACCCCCACATCCACCCATTCACCCACATACTTAAACACAGGCGGCCAGGTGCACGTCCACCCACACACTGATGATTGTTTCTCATATGTTTGGGCGCATACGCAGAATACACTGTCTATAATGAAACACCTGTCCGCTGGCGTGTAAGCGTATATGTGGCTTCGCCTAACGAAGAAGTAATATCATTAAAAAGTAGCATTTGCCCGATGAAAAGAAGTATTATGGCGTCATAGAGTACGCTAATATAACCTCATTTAAGTCAACACGTGCAGTAATATATGCGAATATTATGTTGCAACGCCATTTCGACCCTTTTCTGTTATGTGGGTAGTTTGATATGTTGTATTGTGTACGGTTTAACAAGCAAAAAGAAACATAGCTATTAAAAAGTGGACACCCAAATAAGTTACTCGTATCCCGGCGCTTTCTCATTACTGTGAAACGCAGTTACCGTCTAGTAGGATAAGATAGGATATTCATCTTTATCCCCGTGGATGGTAAAACCAAGGGGGTTAACACACGGGCAATCGTCAGATCACCTCGCGCCCATCGTCGGGTTACCGGAGCTATTGCAGTGTGTTGTATAGGATAGACACGTTCCTTCAATTTGGTAGAACCCATTAATCCGCCGGGTTCAGGCAATGTCCGTACAGTGCCTTGCCCAAGGAGACAACCGACTAGCTAGCGACCAGTTTCGCACCTTCAACCTTTCGATTGAAAGGCACTTAACCGTTAGACCAACGGGCCGGACAAAAAGTAACGAGCATGTTCCTATCATTCGCTCATGCTGTGCTGATTTGCAGGTTGGGAGCAGAGCAGAACCGATCAACTCGATTGGGGTTTTCGTGAAATGTCAACGGGGTTTTATACACATTCAGGTTTGGACTTTAAAGTGGTATTTAAATTGGTCTGACGAATTTAAATAACAGATTGGAACTTCCATAGAGTTTACGTAAACAATAAACTTTGCAAAGCTCTTTTTTATAATATAAACACGAAACTGTCCATTCACACTACCAATCCATCCACACACCCACACCTATATTTATATATATATAACAAGACTACAAACCCAACTATGGATGAAGGCGGGCCCGGTGAGCACGAGACTGTAAGAATTGGACCTCTCTCGACGTATATTTATACACCTTCACCTATATTCATATATATACACCCACATCATATATATATATATATATATACCCACAGAAGTATTGTAGCGTCATATAGTACGCTAATATCAACTCACATGTGTCAACGCGTGCTATAACTTCTGCGACTAATGTGTGTCAAAGCTATTGCGACCCTATACTGTATGTGGGTAGATTGATAAGTTGTATTATGTACCACCAGTTTAAAAAGCATAAAGAAACATTGCTGTAAAAAGGCACTTTGTTTCTCGTATTCCGGCGCTTCTTCATTACTGTGAAATGCCGTTTCATTACTGTGAAATGCCATTGCTTCTTCATTACTGTGAAATGCCGTTTCATAACTGTGAAATGCCATTGCTTCTTCATTACTGTGAAAGTAACGAGCATATTCTTAACATTCGTTCATGCTCTTGTGATTTGCAGGTTGGCAGCATCTGAGCAGAACCGAAAGAATACCAGTGTATAATATGCGTCCACCACGGTTTGGACTTCAAAACGGTATTTAAAGTAGTCTGGCTAAATGAAATAACGGATTAAGACTTCCACACAGTTTACGTGAACAATAAACTATATAAACACAAAACTGGTGGTAAAATGTTAACTTCAGAAGATTTTTTGCGGTTGGCATGTTCTAATTATAGTAAGGACTATGTTTAACTTTCCTTATTAGTAAGAACTATATTTAACTTTCAACTATGTTAAGAAGACATCACTCCCACATGTTTATTGCATCGAAAGAATACTGTAAAAACAAATAACTTTTTATTACTGTGCATCTGCGGGTCCTGTTCTAGCGGTTAAGTGCGTGCCTTTCAATCGAAAGGTTGCAGGTACGAAACTGGTCGCTAGCTTGTCAGTAGTGTCGTTGTGCAAGTCAATTTACAGACATTGCCCGAACCCAGCAGATTAAGAAGTTCTACCAAATTGAAGGACCGTGTCTATCATATACAACACACTGCAATAGCTCCGGTAACCCGACGATGCGCGAGGTGATATGACGTTTGCCCGTGTGTTAACCCCTTTGGTTTTCCCATTCACGGGGATAAACATGAATATCCTATCCTTCTATCCTATCTTTGTCTACAGGTGGTACATACGCATATCCAAATGATCATCATATAAATGCATTCACGGACTTGACAGCTGTAATTCTTTCCCCGTGGATCAACTTAAAAGGTAGTCTACGTTTTAATGTTGGCTTAGATATTATTTTACCGGGATTCAGTTTCATTCCCATGATGGGCTCGTTCAGACCGTTTTTTATGGGTCCCATTTGAAAAAATGGGACACATATTGTTTTTGTCGTTTTTTTTGTTTTCTTTTTTTTGCCAAACGGTTGACAGGCATGGCTTGTGGCTCTGACATCTACCAGTAGGGGTAACGGAATCGCAATGGAAATTTGTTATTTGTTAAGAACACATGGTCTAGATATGCAGAAACCAAAAGTTTGGATAATATACACAAGGGGAATTCCCCTAGAAGGGGAAAAACCAAACCGGTATTTAAAAAAAATATATATCTCTTTTGGCCTAGGGGAATACCCTAAACATTATGATTTGTTTCTAAACAATGACTGTAACAGGCATAGGATAGGATATAGGATAGGATATTCATCTTTATCCCCGTGGATGGGAAAACCAAGGGGGTTAACACACGGGCAATCGTCAGATCACCTCGCGCCCATCGTCGGGTTACCGGAGCTACTGCAGTGTGTTGTATATGATAGACACGTTCCTTCAATTTGATAGAACCCATTAATCCGCTGGGTTCAGGCAATGTCCGTAAAGTGCCTTGCCCAAGGACACAACCGAATAGCTAGCTATCAGTTTCGCACCTTCAACCTTTCGATTGAAAGGCGACGCACTTAACCGTTAGACCAACGGGCGGGCATGCCATTTCGCCCCGACATCTCCAACAAAGAGTCGCCAAAGCGGATTAAATAAACTGTTTGTAAGATTATCTAACAAACATCTAACTTAGATAACATAACTCAGATCTGTAAAAACATAAATTTATGTACTAAACCCAGGGGAATTCCCCGAAATAACGAAAACATGTTGTATGCCATATATTAATGCTACAGGGTCCTTAACCACAATTTGTCTGGCTAGTTGGTCTTGCGTTAAGTGTGTCGCCTTTAAATTGAAAGGTTGCAGGTGTGGAACTGGTCGCTAGCTAGTCGGTTGTGTCCTTGGGCAAGGCACTTTACGGACATTGCCTAAACCCAGCGGATTAATGGGTTCCACCAAATTGAAGGAACGTGTCTATCATATACAACACACTACAATAGCTGCGGTAACTCAACGATGGGCGCGAGGTGATCTGACGATTTCCCGTATGTTAACCCACTTGGTTTTCCCATTCACGGGGATAAAGATGAATATCCTAGTCTTTCCTATCCTAATTTGTATTTTAAACACAGAGTATGTAGTTTGTTTCTCCAAGCATAAACGCATGGGTCCCATAGTTAACCAACCAAACTTATTTTCCATGTGTAGTTAAATAAAGATTAAACGTCTTACATTTTACCACAAATGTTTTAAATTAAAGCTTCTTTTCAAGCGGTGTAGTGAAATGAAGCTAAATTTCCAAAACAGCCCGATTTTGTTTTGCATGGTTTCAGGAAATAAGGTTCTATTTTTACATAAGTAAGTCATGTTATGTAACAACAAATTCTTTAAGTTTTAATCTAATTTGTCGACTCTTTGTTGAAGATGTCAGTGCGATACGGCATGCCTGTCACAAGCATAATTCAGAAACATATCTTCGCTTTCAAGGAAATTACCAGAAGTAAATGTTTTCTTTTTTTAATTGGCACAGAGTGTCTAATGGTCTAACATTTCACCGAATCTGATCAAAATTAGAGCAGCCGTTTAAGCGCAATGCCCCCATAAGCTAATTTATTTGAATAAAAAAACGTTTTGGTTTTTAACGTCTCAGAGGAATTCCCCTGGATTCATTACCCAAAATTTTGGTTTCTGCATATCTAAACCATTTTGTCTAAAAATGTATAATTTTTATTGCGATTCCATTACTCTTTCTGGTAGATGTCGGGGCGACATGGCATGCCTTTTACAATCATGATTTGACAACAAAACTCAATTTTTTAGGGTATTTCCCTAGGTAATTTTTTATTTCTTCTAAGTGTTTAATCAGTTACTACTGCACTTACATTCCGCCAAATATAATTTAAATTGGAGCAGCCGTTCAAGCGCTATGCCACAAAAAGCTAATTTTTTTATAAAAAATACCGTTTTGGTTTTTAACATCCCAGGAGAATTCCCCTTGATTTATCACCCACAATTTTGGTTTCTGCATATCTAAACCATGTTGTCTAACCAGTGGCTAAGTTTCATTACGATTCCATTATTCCTTCTGGTAGTCTGGCGATGCCATGACAGTCAAACCTTATCGAAAAATAACGGACAAAAACAATATGTGTCCCATTTTTTTCAAATAGAACCCATAATTGGCGTATTATTGTAAAAGCCCCACAACTATGAGGTTGATGACCGACTTATGACCAACGCTTTTCAGCGAACATTGACTATTGCTTGGATTTTTGGTATTACAAAGAAGTTCGTAGACATGAAGAACCATTGAAAGTATACATATCCCGGAATAAACATAGAAGGGAATTGCTTGGTTCTTTTGCTGCTTTGCAACACAACTGGCATCAAGGAAAAGTGACACTTCATGGCAATGGGGAAAATATAAAGGTATTTGTTAATGGTTTGTACTTTTATTTTAAGATCTGTGTAATGGTGTGGTCAGTACTTTTTAGTTTTTGTGATGTACTGACACCAGTAAATTATATCAGAGTTAGAAATTGCCTATGATAAATAATTAAAAAAGTAAAATTAATTAACAAATCGGAAAATTGATAAAAAGTTTCTTATTCAAATCCTGAGTTCATTCTTAGCCAAGTCAAATAGATTGGTTGATTGGTGTAAAAGTTCTGAAAGTTACCTATGTGATAACCCTACTAACCTACTTTATGTATTTGTGAGAAAAGCTTTCCGTTTACTGTGTGATAAATAAATAAAACATGAATATCCCATTCTAATCCATGACCAAATTCTAAAACAAATATTTTTGTCTGTAATTAAATTTCCAGGTAGAATTTGAAGTTCTGCGACCAGCAAGAACTCCACACATGCATGGAGGATTAGACAATATAACGCTGTCTGAGGGTGCTTGTCCAAGATCTAGCTTTAATTGCAGTTTTGACTATCCAACACCTTTATGCGAAGGTTTGTTTTTGGATATAGTTTAGTTTAGTTTATTCATTTTTGCCCCAGTATTTAAAAATGGCATATAAATACGAATAAAGTAACGACACGGGAACAGGAAAAGACGGCAAAACGAACAGTCGTTAAAACACGTCATTGAAAAAAGGATATATAAATATAGCAGACGCGGTCGCCAAACCTAGGCGATAAACAAATAATATAGATGTCAAAATTACAAGTAATGAGTCACACTCACACCACACATAGGATTAGGGGAAATACTGAAGTTAATTTCACAAAACTACATTAATATAGGGCTGTTATACAATGTTGTAATTATTATTGATACAGACAATGCTAAGTGTCTTCTTCAGTACATAAGTAAAAAGCCAGTAGCTAGTTTCGATTCAACAATCTTTTGGTTGAAAGCCGACATTCTAACCCATTGCGACAAGACTACCAAAATTCAAACAGGCTATGGTTGTTAACAAAAAATAAACAACTTCACAAAACTTAAGACAAGTAAAATGAAGGATGATAAGAGGACAAACAGAAGCAAATTTTTTCTGATTATCTTGCGCCCACTCTTGGGTTACTGTAGCTATTGTAGCACATTTTTATATATTGGAGATATTGCTCAGTTTTATAAAAATCATTTAACTACTGTACTGGGTTAAGGAATTGTCTTATAACTGCATTTCTCAAAGATAGAATTGATTAGTTATTGGATAGTTTCGATCACAATTGCCTGTAGTGGCCGAACACAGTCCATCTGTGTTAACTGGCCCGGTCCATCTGATGTGTAGTCCAAGGTTTGACTTTTATATTACTAACAAAAAACTATCAAATTATAAATAAACAATTCTTGACAGGTTGGACTCAAAGGACTTCAGACCCTATCCACCCGGAGTTTGTCAACTCTACTGAAAACCAGTACCTACAAATACCTGATCACACTGGAAATGGTTTTTATGCGTTAAAAATATTGTTAAAAAATTAATCAAATCTGTATGTTTTACAAATGTGTATTTTCAAATTAATAATAATATTTACGGTCTTTAGGCGGCATGAAAGTTTAACTGAGGTAACTTTCAGGTGGAACATTTGCAACAATACACAAAAGGTTCCTTAATATAGGACAACTTGTGTCGCCAAAAATTTTCTTAAATGGTAAGTTATCAAAGAGTCTACATAATGGCGTTGACGCTTTAATTAGTTTTTATTTATTTCACCCCCTTTCTGGTTATTTAAGAGGATGGGATATGATATTCATGTTTATTCCCGTTATTGGGAAAACCAAGGGGATTAACACACGAGCAATCGTCAGATCACCTCGTGCCCACCGTTGGGTTACCGGAGCTATTTTAGTGTGTTGTATATGATAGACCTGTTCCTTTAATTTGGTAGTACCCAATAATCCGCTAGGTTCAGGCAATTTTCGTAAAGTACAAGAACACAACCGACTAGCAACCAGTTTCGTACCTGCAACCTTTAGATTGAAAGGCGACGCACTTAACCGACCAGACAAGATACTATAATTTGTTTTTTACAGAGAGTTCAATATACTGCTTAGATTTCTGGTATTATTTAAATGGAAGTAATCGCGTTGGGCTGGAAGTTTTCGATCATCATTATTTAACTTACGTAGACGGAAACAACTTAAAGTGGTTTAGAAGTGTTGCCCCTACTTGGCAACATGGGTTAATTGAAATAGGAAAAAATGAATCCTCACCAGTTCAGGTACATAATATATATATATATATATATATATATTTGTCATCTAAATTACTGTACCGCACGACAAATGGTTAAGTCCGGCATGATAGTAGACATTTAGCGGTGAAAAAATTAATTGTTTTTATGATTACCCATATATTTTAATGTTTTATAATGCTAAAGATCAAAATGATCATATACGCTTTATCCGATCCAAACTGAACTTAAATGATTGATGTCATTTTGCCACTCGGGAACTTAGATATGAAATTATAACTGTAGTCTAACACTGTATGTTTGTAACTTGTGACACAACTAGGGATGCACAATATAGGATAGTTAGGTATTCTAGAATATTCTAGAATAATATATTTCGAATCTAGAATTTCGAATCCTATTCTAGAATGTTTTACCATGTATTTAAATTTGCTATGCTGTGGATATATTTTCTCATTTATAGTGAATTAGCCATTTGCTTTTAAACTGCAATGAGAGCAATTTACGTAGTCAAACAATATTTTACCAATACATATTTCTTTAATCATATGTAACATCTCTAAACACTATCTGCCATGAGGGAGGATAATAGTCTAGTAGGTTGTTGTTGAAATGAATGGCTGAGAAAAATGCTCCCAAACACCAGACAATTTTTATTTTCCCAGTTTGGTTTCAAGACTAGCTATTATTGCCTTTGCACAATTAAACATTAATTTACTATTTAACACAGTTATACCTAGGTAAAAGTATAATAAATTAATCACTGCAAAATCACCTAACTAAATAATTGAACACATAGGATATTATTCATTGTGTTAATTGAAAACATAGTTGTTTAAGTGAAATATATATTGCAAATACTAACGTGTTTAGTCTGTAAATAACTCTTCCGCCGTTGGAATAATTGCGTCATATTTAAAGGTGCGATAAACCACGTGATTACAGCCTGGCGAACGTGACCTATTTTCTTTGTGCGTGCGTTCGTTTTAAGCGCGTTCGTCCACGATGCACGTGTATGGGACAACTGATAAGATAATGTTGTTGTGCTTTGATGCAAGTTGTATTTCCAAGCTACCGCTTTAGAAACTGTTCAGACGCTTTCGCACGATAGATGCACTTTCGGTATGGAGAAACACATTACGGGTATTACATACGAATGAAGAAGACATTTTACAATTTTGAGATTGCGAATTTACTTCAAAGACGATTCACCAAAAGTTTCTTATCATAGTTATCCACTGTCGCACGCTTGCTGAAACGATACGCTGCCGTCTGCATAATCGGGCATCACGCGTGTTCTTGCGCGATAGATCGCAGCCGTGATTTAACGTTTATAATTTCGAATCCTAACTATTCTTATTAAATTGCTTGTAAAGATTCGAATCCCTAGAGATTCGAATCTCAAAGATTCGAAATTCTATATTGTGCATCCATACAAAGGTGTGATCAGATTTATACGCAATACGCTATATATCGATTATAATAATAAATATATCTATTATATATATATATATATATTATATACGTTTTACCTAGGGATGCACAATATAGGATAATTAGGTATTCTAGAATATTCTAGAATAATATACTTCGAATCTAGAATTTCGAATCCTATTCTAGAATGTTTTACCATGTATTTAAATTTTCTATGCTGTGCATATATTTTCTCATTTATAGTGAATTAGCCATATGCTTTTAAACTGTGATGAGAGCAATTTACGTAGTCCAACAATATTTTACCATTACATATTTTTTTAATCATGTAACATCTCTAAACACTATCTGCCATGAGGGAGGATAATAGTCTAGTAGGTAGTTGTTGAAATGAATGGCTGAGAAAAATGCTCCCAAACACCAGACAATTTTTATTTCACCAGTTTGGTATCAAGACTAGCTATTAATGCCCTTGCACAATTAAACATTAATTTACTATTTAACACATTTATACATTGGTAAAAGTATAATAAATGAATCACTGCAAAATCACCTAACTAAATAACACATAGGATATCATTAAATTAAATACATAGGATATCATTCATTGTGTTTATTGAAAACATAGTAGTTTAAGTGAAATATATATTGCAAATACTAACGTGTTTAGTCTGTAAATAACTCTTCCGCCTTTGGAATAATTGCGTCATATTTAAAGGTGCGATAAACCACGTGATTACAGCGTGGTAAACGTGACCTACTTTCTTTGTGCGTGCGTTCGTTTTAAGCGCGTCTGTCCACGATGCACGTGTATGGGACAACTGATAAGATAATGTTGTTGTGCTTTGATGCACGGTGTATTTCCGAGCTACCGCTTTAGAAAATGTTCGGACGCTTTTGCACGATAGATGCACTTTCGGTATGGAGAAACGCATTACAGGTATTACATACGAATGAAGAAGCCATTTTACAATTTTGAGATAACGAATTTACTTCAATGACGATTCACCAAAAGTTTCTTATCATTGTTATCCACTGTCGCACGCTTGCTGAAACGATGCGCTGACGTCTGCATAATCGGCATCACGTGTGTTATTGCGCGTTGGATCGCAGCCAATATTTTACGTTTTTAATTTCGAATCCTAACTATTCTTATTAAATTGCTTGTAAAGATTCGAATCCCTAGAGATTCGAATCTCAAAGATCCGAAATTCTATATTGTGCATCCCTAGTTTTACCATAAACCGTATTAAAATTCAAAATTTTATATGTTTAAGTTAACCGTTAGGAAGCGTTCAACTAATTATTCTCCCCATCTCTCCAATGCAAACTGACCTCACAAAATTGACTGTCACTCAAAATCCTGACATAGGAAGTCTTAGATTTTTTTCACAATTTAAAATTGAAGCTTGGATCTGCATCCTAAACTCAAAACCCTACAAAATTTTGTTTAAAAATTTTGAGCCCATACCCCTTCGTACATCGGCAACTTTTTTTCAACAAAACAGCTAGCAGATGCACAATCAACACCTTTATTTTACAAAGCACTGCTCCACGATTACAAAACTTTACAGCTAAACGAGAACACTGGCGCGCAGCCTAGCACATGCTGCTTTTAACCAAACAAACATTGGGGAATCACCACCATTGTTACTCAGCAAAACACTCGTTTAAAAACGATGACTCATGGAGGGTAGCACTCGTCACATCCTGCTGTTCATAGAGATCTTAATTGGTTATACACCATCTTTAGGTTAAGCTTGATTGGTGCAGTTAAGTAGTGTGAATAACCATTTAATCGCTTGATTGCTGTAAAGTTGAACTATATTTCTGTCATAGTTTGCATTTTCTCGTTAGGAAATAATCGTTTTTTGGAAGCGTTTCAGATCGCGATCTGATCTGCAAGCCGTGCGACCCACAGTCGTACTTTACGCCACTGACATGGAGCAGCATGTTGTTACATAAAAAACGTTTTTATGAGATAACTGTGGAGCAATCCGCAACTTGCAGCCCTACCTTTAATCTCGTTTTTTTATCTACATGAGTACCATTAGCTGTAATTGTAATTTCTTATAACATTTATTTCCCATTCTGTTGTTTAGATTTTTTTTTCGTTTAATTATTTTATGATTAAATTATAGATTTAAAAAATATAGTATACAGCTAAACCCACTTTAGTTTCACCTTAATCGAGAGGATGTTGCCACCGACGACATCACCTTTGAGTGGAAGGGTCAATTTGAGACTTGGAAGATTATGGATTTTAATGATTTTGTTGAAAACAAATTTTCTCCGTTGGTATCAAAATGGCTGTAAGTGTTTTTGTTTTCAACTTTTAAGCATGCATTCAAGAACATTAAAAATAATTAAGACGCAAAAAGTATAGTATTGGAGTTATCGCATGTAATTTCTACTTACAAATTCTGAATTTAACTTCAACCGAGTATCATCATGTTCCCACGCATTAACATAAAAAACATGTCTACACACTTCACGAAGGTGTAAGTGGTAATCATGGAGGTAGGAGAAAAAAACAACATTGAGTAGTGAGTGGTGCTTAAATTTCTTAAGTTGGTGTATTTAATATATGTAGTATTAACCTACCATTGGTTAGGTTATTACTTAAACTTAAGATTTGTTTTTTTACCAAACTATTTACCAAGACACATTAATATTAAGACACAAAAACAAATATAAACTTTATAAACACCCATAAAACAAAGAAACATAAATATTTTTGATAAATAGTTTGATGCTGAAAAGTGCCGCACCTGCACTGGCTGCACACCCACTGACATGAGACCTATTATATATATATATATATATATATATATATATATATATATATTGTTCGGGAGTTGTTATGGAATGAGTACATTTATATTCCTGCACTTAATGCACCCTAGCATCCAGACAGTTTGATTTTAACATAATCTTTAGTATTTAATTCGACAGGTAAATGTAACAATGTCTGCATTCTTGTAATAATTATTTCTATCTATGTTTAACATTTGTGTACATTTTGCAATAATTTATGTAAGAATATGTTCTCCTGTAGGAAGAAGTTTACTACTAGGTTTCTTAAATAAAAAAAATTAACAGTTTAATTTTCTTGTTAAAATCGGATTAACTTAAAATCTAAATAATATGACAAACCAACTTTTCACTTTTATTGATCACCTAAAATTGCAAACACTAGATTATTTTGTCAGCAACATTTTATATTGCGTTTATTGCATTGTTTATCTTTAAAAATGTTTCGCGCAAAGTATTTTTACTGCAATTTAGGTGTTTTTAGCAAGCATTGATAGTCAACAGCTAGGTTTATCTTGCTACATTATAAGTATCGGTAGTAAACAAAATATTTTACAAAAAATCAATTCCTTTTTTAAGATTTTACATATTTCTGATAGACAAAACCTTAGCCATGACACAGGCAATGATCGGCTAAACTGTAGGAGAACTGAAGATGATTTGTAACATGTTTTCCTTATAATAAAATATTATTCTCAATTTCAAAAAAAAAATTGAAAACTACACACAGAGTTGAACTTGATCTGGTTGAAATGCTAATCGTGGATGCAGTTCGGGGTATGCTGGAGATTGAGATTGAAAGATTCGTAATTAAGACTTGCAGAGGAGTGTTTGATCGTGGGTGGATGACAACTGAGAATGGTGGTCTGGTTAAGGTAGACACTACACACTATAGGCACTTAAATAATTATGAGCTCCCTTTGATTCTGGCTTTTTCATCCTATATTATTTGTTGAAACTAAAATATAACCTAAACAAAACTTTATTCTCAGTGGATTGGATCAAAAGTTGTCCCTTTTCTTCGTGTTATATTTTATAAGAACATGGACGAACCAGAATGGGACAAAACTCTTTGTTTTATATTGTATGGGGCTTATACCAAACTGCGTGTTGGTGAAATGCTTGATATTATAACAGGTATGTTAGGTCTTTAAATTGATATTTTATATTACTATTATGCCAAATATGTAGTTTGTACCTATGGCTGTGCCTAACACCTGTTAGTGTGCTTTACTACTGTGACTGTGCTTTACACCTGTTGGTGTGCCTAACTTCTTTTGTGTCTGCTTGACTTAACACATTTAGATGTATTTTTGTGTACAATGGATATCTTATCTCTGTCTATCTAACATATTCCAGATTTTCCAGAAAGCACGCCTACCATTCTTGAACTAAAGCGTTGCTTACAGCATACACGTCAACGTCCTCGATTGATAGATAGCTTGAAGAAGGATATTACAAATCGTGTGTTGCATCCAGGTATCTTGTATTTGTGATATTGTTTCAACCTTGTATTTTATTGTCAATATCCCAACCTTTGTATTGGTTTTATCTCAATCTTTTATTGGCTTTAATTTGTGTGGTATTATTTTAATTTTTGTATTTGCATTTACATTTACAATTTAGCTGCATAAATTTTGTAAATTGCTTTGCTTTTCCATTTATGCACACAGTTAATTGTATGATCATAGTTGGTATTGAGTTAATGTAGTTAGTTCATTTATTGTTGGCTTGCAGTTTATAATTCACAATTTAGGCCGTAATCATTTTGTGTATATTGCAATAAGTTGAATAGCCATGGGTCTAATAATAGAAGCATATATTTGATGGGCATAATTAAGATATGTTGGGTAATTTGGGTAATTGAGTTATATATGGGAGAATTCCCCATAATATACTGAAATGGATGACATAGTTTGTAAGGCACGTTTGGAAAAGAAGTAGTTAAATCAGGCAGTTTTTACTGACAAGTCCTTGGTATAGCAATCAATTTAAAATTTTAAGAATATTAACTAACATGGTCAAGTTTGTTCGGTAACCCCACAGTGTTAATTGTATTTTTTTAAATTGGTGCTTAACACGTGATTATAGTTTGACATGCATAAGTTTTTAAGTTTCTTGTTGATGTATATATAATTGAATTTTATTTATTCACAGGTGTAAGCACTGAGAATATTATTGCGGTATACATATCAGCAGTGAAAGCTTTGCGTGAACTAGATTCGAGTGGAGTAGTCATGGAGATGGTGCTTGGTCCGTGTACTGCGTATCTCACGTAATTTGTTGTTTTACCTTCTTCTCTTAACTTATTTTATCTATGTGTAGCTTGTAACTTAAAACAATTTTTGTGTTCGCTGAAAACCAAGTCAGATAGTGAGGAATACATTGACAAAATGCAATTTTTGTTTAATTTTTTTTTAGCCAGATCAAATTATTAACTTCAATAAAATATGTTTTTAAAAAACTAAAACTTATTGCAACTAATATGGAAAGTCTAAAACTGATTCACCATATTAAAGCAGGCAACGTGATGATGCAGTGAGAATGATAATGCAAGGTTTGCTCGGTGACGAGGACAGCAACGATTTAGCTGATGAACTAGCCAACTCACAAGAAACCGAACAATCAAGATGCTGGAACGAAAGGGCGACTGAAACCCCAGAGGACTGGCATCCAGACCCCCGGGAAGCGGATCCATGTAAGTCTGAATTCTATTTCTTCGATTCATCCATTGCAATATATGGTATTAGAACAATTACTAAAAAGCCATCATATGATGAATAAAGCAACTTTAAAGTGTATAACTTCATCTATAGACTAATAGAAAATTCTCAATATTCGTTTATTTATTAGTGTCCAATGCTAAATGCAATTAAAAAAACAAATGCAATAAAATATGCATGTTATGTTTACTTGTTTCTTAATTATGGGTCCCAATTTAAAAATTGACACACATATTGTTTTTGTCCGTTTTTTTTTCGTCAAAGGTTTGACAGGCATGAAACCAAAACTTTGGGTGATAAATCAAGGGGAATTCCCCTGGAAGGTTAAAAACCAAAACGGTATTTTTTATAAAAAAATAGCTTTTTGTGGCATAGCGCGTAAACGGCTGCTCCAATTTGAATAAGATTTAGTAGAATGTAAGTCAATTAGGCACTGATTTAACACTTGGAAGAAATAAAAAATTTACTTAGGAAAATACCCTAAAAAATAAGATTTTGTTCTCAAATCATGATTGTGACAGGTATACCATGTCGCCCCGACATCTACCAAAAGGAATATTGGAATCGAAATAAAAATTTAACTTAGCTATTTGTTAGACAACATGGTCTCGATATGCAAAAACCAAAATTTTGGGTAATAAATATAAGGGAATTCCGCGGAGGAGTTAATAACCAAAACGGTATTTTTTTCTAAAAAAAAACTAGTTTTTTGGCATAGCGCTTGAACGGCTGCTCTAATCTGATTCAGATTTGGTGGAATGTAAGTGCATTACCTACTGATTTAACATTTAGAAAAAATAAAAAAAACATCTAGGGAAATACCCTAAAAAATAAGGTTTTGTTCTTAAATCATGATTGTGACAGGCATGGCATGACGCCCCGACATCTACCAAAAGGAATAATAAAATAGTAATAAAGCTTTGTTATTTGTTAGACAGACAAAATGTTCTAAATACGCAGGATCAAAATTGTGGGTGATAAATCTAGGGGAATTCCCCGGAGACGTCAAAATCCAAAACGGTTATTTTTCTAAAAAATAGCTTTTCGGAACATAGCGTTTAAACTGCTCTAACTTTGATCAGATTTGGTGAAATGCTAGATCGTTAGCCACCCTGTGTCACTTAAAAGAAAGAAAACATTTACTTAGGGTAACTCCCTTAAAAACGAAGATATGTTTCTGACTCATGATTGTGACAATGCCACATTGCACTGACATCTCCAACAAGGATTCGTCAAATCGGATTAAAAGTTTAAGAATTGATAGTTAACATGAACATGACCCACATATGTAAAAACAGAAACTTATTTACCAAGCCCATGGGGAATTCCCCGAAGCCATGAAAAACTAAATCGAACTGTTTTAGGAATTTAGCTTCATTTCAATACATCACTTAAAAAAGCTTTAATTTAAAACATTTGTGATGAAATCTTTGTAAATCTATCACAATTGTTCTTTTTTACCTACACATGGAGAAGAAGTTTGGTTTGATAACTATGGGACCCATGAGTTTATGCTTGCAGAAACAAAAACTACATACACAGTGTATAAAGTACAAAATGTGGTTGGGGACCCTGTAGCATGAATATATGGCATGCAACATTGGTTTTACAAATAGTGGTGGTTAAACACGTGGTTGACACTCTCTAGTTTATATTTTTATTTGTCTTTTTGTTTAAATTGTAGGTCACATGTTTCGGTATTGCATGGGTGTGTGTGGAATGCCCTTGGACAATGGAGACATTTACAAATTTATTTTAAACTTGACGTTCATATATTCTTAGTACTTAAAAATTCCTGGGACACCATCTTTAAAATTAGTTTACGTTTCCACTGATTATTGTCATCGAGCTGTGCACTATCATTTATTTAAATTACTCATTATAACCATATTACTGAAAATTTATTTAGATAAGTTGGACAAATCATCACGAACATCTGATATTGTGACGCTATTCATTGGGATGTATGGCAGTAAAGAGAAATTTATTTGCGAATACCAGGTTTCTATTTAAGAGTAATCTTTAACAACTCGGGTTCAAGTTTTTCCTTTAATATTTCAGTCCGTGGGAGATACCGGAAGTCTGTGGTTATGTAAATTTGCTATTCCATTTAACTCTCGATTTGTTTTATTTAATTAAAGAACTGAATTTAAACAATCTAAATCTAAAAGTTAGCTTGAGTAGTTACACAAAGCCTGAATTATGTTTTTGAACATAAATTATTACAGATTAAAATTTTTTTAAACTGTTAGTTTCCTTATACTCATTTATTATTTCTATTTAACGAGATCAATTTATTTAGTTTTTTTTCAGCTTTTACTATATTTCAGAAATTGCTGAGTAAACGTTTGCTGCAGATTTGGTATGATGAAAAGAGTGAGTCAGCAGAAATTCGGAATCTCGAATTGTTAAAGATGAGGTTCGGAGAGGAAGATATGGGGAAGTGTTCTGTCATGCTTAAGGTTAGCTAGGTGATACATGTTTGGTGGGGTGCGTGGTAGGTGGTGTATGCAAGTTGCTTGTTTATGCAACTAGTTGACCACAGCTTTAGTTCAAGCCAAAATTCTATTAATTAAAAAAATTGTATTTTCAAGGATATTGCAGACAGCAAACGAATCAACAGCCACATTAGTGACGGGAATTACAAAGGAGGGAAAAAACGGTTTGCCGTTTCAATGCAGATTAACAAATCTAAATTTCCCAATATTTACAGGGGCTGTGCAATATCCGAACAATGATCATGTCCTCAGAGTTCTGGCCCACCGTTGTATCTCAAGATTTGGAAATCCAATGCTGCATTGCTGATTTGCTTAAGCAGTTCAATAAAGGATTTGAAAGTTTAAAAGTATTAACATTTAAAATTTACAAAAAATTGTACAGGTTAAAAATACCTCTTTTTAATATTTTCTTTTTCACTTTCTTGCTGAAATATTTTAATACGTCCATTGCAGGCATCTCGTAGTTTAAAGTGGTTGGTTGGGTTGGGTATGGTGAAGATTGAAATTGAAATCAACGGCAAAAACTTGGAGTTTAAAGTCCCACCATTACAAGCTACCCTTATATTGCATTTTGCTGAGAAGGGTCAGTCTGATAAGTTATGTCACCTTAGAAGATGACTTTGTATAAGAGCTTTTCATTTTGATCTATGCAGCTCATAGATGTTCATGCTATTCTCTTATTAAACCATTAAACGACTTAAAGGCCCAACTGACTAGCTAGAGAAAAGTTTCAATTTCAAAAATTTTGACATTTCATCCAACTACTAATGCCAACTGGGCATTAGCTAACCAGCCGAACGATGTTGACATGGAAATTTTCAACAGATGTTTGGTCTCTCACAGAACTAAGCAATCATATGCTGGTGGCACCAACAGTATTACGACGAAAAATTCTTTTCTGGGTACAACGTGGTATTTTAAGGTAAGAGTCACTCAGATTGTTTCACTCTGGTTAGTTAGAAGAGGGTGAGGCATTTTAAATGGGCAAGGCACAAGTGTTACCTTGATAAAGTAGATTCAAAATGTTTTTTAATTAAAAAGGATTTACTAAATGTCAACACGCTGGAATAGGTCAGACCATTTATGGTCTTTCTCCTGACATAAAAATCCACCTTCCATCTTACAGATTTTCAAGTTATGTGACTATTTCAGCATTACTGAAATAAATAGAATGCACTAATCCACAGGCAATGTACAATGGATACTTTCATGACGAATGAGAAGCACCCCAACTCTATACCACCTCCAAGTGATATATCCACTTGCCTAGCAGCATGTGAGGAAGAGGAGGAGGAGGACAAAACCAGCTCAGATGCTGAACAGGAAAAACGCAAGAAAGATAACAAAGTGGGCGTTCTTTGAAAGGCAAAATTTATTTCTGCTAAATATCTAGTTCATGTTAAAATATTTCTACAGATGTTTTGGTTTTATATCAAAGGGATGTTAAAGAACTTTCAGTCACTGCCACTTGATCGAATACATAAGATGCTACAGATGTTTGCAATTAATGACTCTAACATGCAGGTACTACATTGTCTTTTTATGTCTGCATTTTGTTGAAATGATCATTTAGGATCTTTTGAGTTGAAATTTTATAATTAATTAGGTTTAGCAATTGCGTCTTGTTTTAACTATGTCCTACAACGTTTGATTTTATATTTACATGTATTATATATTTTCCATTTTACTTTTCAGATTGAACTATCGCAGTTAAAACGCATCTTGAACGAGAATGTTCAGCAAGGTTACCTGGTCATTGAAGCAGGGAAATTTAAATTAACAGATGACATGAAATAATGTTGTTCACTGCCTTACTTTACATTCTAATTATTTTGCAGTTTCCATGTTGAAATCCGTTTTAAAGAAATTGTTTGTGATTTAGACTAAAAGCACATTTTTTTCGTGTCACTTGTAGTTTAACCGTCCCCTTTGAAGAATATAACAAACAGCTGTTTGGTTAGGCCAGAGCTGTGGTCCCCAAACTTAAAAAGCGACCTTAATTTTAAATAAAATAAATTTTAAAAATATCGCGACCCAATTATGTACAAACAGTTTGCAAAGAAATATATTTTACAACAATAACAACATCGTTTCATAGCAATTCAGTATTTACACTTAGTGTGAACGATGCGCCTCTTGGTGTCCACAAGTTTTTAAAATGTTCGCGTAGTTTTGCTTAAACAGAGATGCAAGTCATGTTCGACATCCAATTGAATGCGATGTTTGTTTTCAACACACTCATTGAACTAAATCCTGCTTCGCAGATCCAGGTAGCAGCAAACTGAATCAATTGTTGAACCACTTACTCTGACAGTGTTGGATAAGTTGAATGTATTTAAACCCAAAAGAAAATATTCGATGATACTTTTGGGTGTTCAATTAAGAGTAATCCGGTTTCAGGTTCAGACATCATTTACGTAAATTCTTCCGCAACACGTAGCGGTAATTATGCCAAATTGTTAAGGAAATCCATTATCCAGTCAAGTTCATTGCTTAGTGCTATAGGTTCCAAATCCAAGGTATTCTCTACGCGCTGTCTCGACTCTGAGAGGTGCGCTAATTAATTGAGTTTTTCTGCGTAAACGTCTATTCAACTTGACTAATCTGTTCTGTGGTTGGTCGAACAACGCCTCATTACTTTTCTAACATCAATTGTATTGAGCAATTGAGGCGATTAACTTAGCATCAACTAGAGAGTGTCAACCACGTGTTTAACCACCACTATTTGTAAATCACATGTTGTATACCCTATATTCATGCTACAGGGTCCCTAACCACAATTTGTATTTTATACACTGAGTGTGTAGTTTGTTTCTGCAAGCATAAACGCATGGGTCCCATAGTTAACAGAGCAAACCTATTTTCCATGTTTAGTTGAATAAAGAATAAACGTTTTAAATTTACGAACATTTTTCCACAAATGTTTTAAATTATAGCTTCTTTTCAAGGGATGTGGTGAATTAAAGATAAATTTCCGAAACGGCCCGATTTAGTTTTTCATAATTTCAGGGAATCCCCCTGGGTTTGGTAGATAAGTTTTTTGTTTTTTACATAAGTGATCCTTGTTATGTAACAATTCTTAAGTTTTAATCTGATTTGTCGACTTCTTGTTGGAGATGTCAGTGCGATATGGCATGCCTGCCACAATCATAATTTAGGAACATATCTTTGTATTATGGAAATTAACCTAATTAAATGTTTTCTTTTTTAAATTGTTTAAAGTGTCTAATGTTTTAACATTTTACCGAATTTTATTAAAACTAGAGAGTGTCAACCACGTGTTTAACCACCACTATTTGTAAAACACATGTTGTATACCCTAGCCTATATTCATGCTACAGGGTCCCTAACCACAATTTGTCTTTTATACACTGAGTATGTAGTTTGTTTCTGCAAGCATAAACGCATGGGTCCCATAGTTAACAAACCAAACTTAATTTCCATGTTTAGTTAAATAAAGAATAAACGTTTTAAATTTACGAACATTTTACCACGAATGTTTTAAATTATAGCTTCCTTTCAAGCGCTGTAATGAAAAAATAAAGCGAAATTTCCAAAACGGCCCGATTTAGTTTTTAATGATTTTTAGGGAATTCCCCTGGGTTTGGTAGATAAGTTTCTGTTTTTACATAAGTGTATTGAATGAGACGCAGAATACAACTAAAGTGAATCAAGAGTTATGAACTTCGAGTTTAAGATTAAGACTGTACAAATCGTGACTGCCATAATATTTGGTGGGTGTTCTGTGGAAAGTAGATTTTCCGCTGCGCAGCTCGCGAGAGACCGTAAGGCAGCCAACGCTCAAGCAATCAGCTTTTAAAAAGCGCGAGCCCACATTGTTGAGCCCGACGTGATAATGGACACGCACCTTCCCGAAACGAACAATTTCCGACGTCAACTTCAACTAGAAGTTTCAAGTACATTGGCAACGACGAGTGGCCCAACGCAATTTATCTAAGAAGCAATTTCAAAACCATGCAACTTCAAGCATCAAGTAAGATATATTGAATGAGACGCATAATACAACTAAAGTGAATCAAGAGTTACAGACTTCGAGTTTGAGATCTAGACATTACAAGTCGTGGCTTCTACTACAAATGCGTTTTAAGGACAGAGAAAACTGTCAGTTCAAAGTATACAGAATAAAGATCTCTATCGAAAAGCGACGAGCAGAAGCAATCAGCCAACCTTAAGCAATTAGCTTAACAAAAGAAAGCGCGAGCCCACATTGTTGAGCTCGACGTGATAATGGACACGCACCTTACCGAAACGAACAATTTCCGACGTCAACTTCAATTCGAAGTTTCGAGTGCATTGGCAACGACGAGTGGCCCAACGCAATTTATTTAAAATGCAATTTCAAGCATCAAGTAAGAAACGCCCCATTTCGCTGGACGAAGTTGGTGACTATATAACAAGACAACGCACTCTATTCAAATCAAGTTGATAAGCATCGTCTCCGCCGACGAAAGAAGAGAATCTGCAAGACGACGTTCCCTTTACGAAATATGAAAGGGTTGTATTATTATTTTTGTAGCTTCTAGATTTTTTGTAAGTTTTATTATTTTTTTTTTTATACTATATGTAATTATTAGTCTGCAACGATTGCAAATACTAGTGTTCCCGGTTTGGTTGGATGGTACTAGGCTACTGCAAGAATGCATAATATCGGTGTTTTACTCTACAGATTTCTTACAAACACAAAGAGCAAACGCGCCTTCAACAATTGCTACATATGCACTCCATCTTAAACAAGGTCAGTAACGCTTTTACGATTATGCTATCATGAGCTTGAGTCAATGATGCCATGCTGCGCCAACCCATCCGGTATATTAGGCGCATTTACACGTCGAACGACGTTTGTTTTGTTCGTTCGCGCCAGATTTTCAATGTTACCGCCGACAAGGCGTTAGTTTTCTTTTAATCGCCTCACGCAAATTATGCGTCTCGTTCAAGCGATTACACACTCGTTTTAGCAGCGGCTCGAGTTTTGTTTCTTATCCTGCGAAGTCAGATAGCCCCTGCCCCGCGCGTTTGCGCTCTTGCTGTGTAAATAAGTGAGCGTACCCGCTTCACAACGCCACAGTTTATTAAACGATACCAGCATACTTCCGTATAGCTATGGTAATCGCGCCGCATGTAAATGCGATGTCTAATTGTCTAATTGTCTAATCGCCTCTCAGTCAATGTGTCGGATGTTCCGAACCGAATATATTTCGTGTGTAAAACAGGCTTTTACAAACACCGCACAGTAATGACGAGACACGGCTTATGTCCTGCTTACTAAAAGTTTTCTTTTGTTTGTTGATGGAAATACATCCGCGCAAGATTATTTCCCTTATTCGTTACGAGTCGTAAAACCTACATATGACAGGTCGCTCGGTTTTTGTTTTTGCGTTTTTATTAATTGCGCTTTCGTCGCATATAGCGAGATCATCGCTGCATTTATTTCATGCTCACTCGGTAGTGAGTAACCAGGCGTACACGCCTTGGTTTATTAGCTGGCAAAGTATGAAAATATGGCTCATGTGATGCAAATTGTGGCGTTGCTACCTTGAATATGAGATGTCACTTTTACTACATATTCCACATAACATTTATCACGCATTAACATACACGACACCAGATTTTAATGCACGATTGCACAATTCTAGCTTTGTACTTAATTCTCCCAACCAGGTTATTCTAGTTTTTGCAGGATAAACGTGTGAAAAGCTCGAAACTTCGTGAGATCGTTCACCACATGACTTCGATTGTTATTTTGACTGAACATCCGAAATGCTCAACGAGACCGTGATTTTATTTTCTCACACTTAACAAAATGTGGAAAAAATGAGATGTTGTAGCATTTCGTATAGTATATATTTGTTTTAATTTATGTCTAAAATATTTTGTGTTTTAACGTCGTTTTTTTGCGTTTTAAGTTGACCGACTCTCACGTTTTATTACTTTGTACGTAATTATCACCTTGTACGGGCCTTTTGTATTTTTGCCGTTTAAATCATTAATTCCCACAGTTAGTCAAACGTGCAGATGTGAAACGTCTCGCAAGTAAACTTTTCGCACCTTGTAAATTCCCTATATATTCTGGAAATTTAAATAACCTACAATATATTAACCTACAATAACGTACTTGAGAGAACTTGCGTTATGCTGTATAACGTACTAAGTAACTCGCTTCGAGAATAAACCGTATATTGAATGAGACGCAGAATACAACTAAAGTGAATCAAGAGTTATGAACTTCGAGTTTAAGATTAAGACTGTACAAATCGTGACTGCCATAATATTTGGTGGGTGTTCTGTGGAAAGTAGATTTTCCGCTGCACAGCTCGCGAGAGACCGTAAGGCAGCCAACGCTCAAGCAATCAGCTTTTAAAAAGCGCGAGCCCACAAGTGAGTCATGTTATGTAACAATTCTTAAAGTTTTAATCTGATTTGTCGACTTCTTATTGGAGATGTCAGTGCATTATGGCATGCCTGCCACAATCAAAATTTAGGAACATATCTTTTTTTTATGGAAATTAACCTAATTAAATGTTTTCGTTTTTTAATTGGCACAAAGTGTCTAATGTTTTAACATTTTACCGAATTTTATTAAAATTAGAGCAGCCGTTTAAGCGCTATGCCACAAAATCTAATTTATTAAAAAAAAAACGTTTTGATTTTTAACGTCCGAGGGGAATTCCCCTAGATTCATTACCCAACTTTTTGGTTTCCGCGTATTTAGACCATGTTGTCTAAAATGGTCCAATTTTCATTGCGATTTCATTACTCCTTTTGATAGATGTCGGGGCGACATGGCATGCCTGTCACAATCATAATTTCAGAACATAATCAAATTTTTTATGGTATTTCCCTAGGTAATTTTTTTATTTCTTTTAAGTGATAAATCAGTGACTAATGCACTTACATTCCACCAAATCTTATTTAAATTGGAGCAGCCGTTCAAGCGCTATGCCACAAAAAGCGCAATTTTTCATAAAAAAATACCATTTTGGTTTTTAACCTCCCAGGGGAATTCCCCTTGATTTGTCACCCAAAATTTTGGTTTCTGCATATCTAGGCCATGTTGTCTAACAAATCATAAGTTTCATTGCGATTCCATTATTCCTTCTGGTAGATGTCGGGGCGCCATGCCATGCCTGTCAAGCGTTTGACGAAGAAAAAAAAAAGAAAAAAAAAACGAAAGAAAACGGACAAAAACAATATGTGTCCCAATTTTTCAAATGGGACCCATAAATACCATGACTAAAAGATGGTCACGTGCCATTTTTCGTCGCGCATTAAGGGCCGTTAATTGGTTATAGGCCATCTAAAACCACATCGAGACTATCATAGCCAAAATTCCTAAATCTTTTAACTGTTTTTTTTAATGATTTATGCCCATATACCCGATATGTATTTCTGAACTATATTTTAACAAAATTATTCGAGCCAAAAATTAAGAAAAGCGTGTTTTTTAATTATTTTTCCAATTCCCATGGTAAAGATCCCATTAAAAAAGTTTATTCATGTCAAATTCGTGCACATCTGCGGATCATAAGTTAACTTTATTTCCAGCTTAATCGCGAATTTAAACTAGAAAGTGTCAACCACGTGTTTAACCACCACTATTTGTAAAACACATGTTGCGTGCCATATATTCATGCTACAGGGTCCCTAACCACAATTTGTATTTTATACACCGAGTATATAGTTTGTTTCTGCAAGCATAAACGCATGGGTCCCATAGTTAACCAACCAAACTTATTTTTCATGTGCAGTTAAATAAAAGATAAACGTCTAAAATTTACGAACATTTCACCACAAATATTTATGGGTCCCATTTGAAAAAATGGGACACATATTGTTTTTGTCCGTTTTTTTTTCGTTTTTTTTCGGTTTTTTTTTTTTTTTTTTTTTTTTTTTCGTCAAACGCTTGACAGGCATGGCATGGCGCCCCGACATCTACCAGAAGGAATAATAGAATCGCAATGAAACTTGGTGATTTTTTAGACAACATGGCCTAGATATGCAAAAACCAAAATTTTGGGTAATAAATTTAGGGGAATTCCCCTTGGACGTTAAAAACCAAAACGGTCAATTTTTTTTAAAAAATTAGCTTTTTAGGCCATAGCGCTTGAACGGCTGCTCCAATTTGAATAAAATTTGGTGGAATGTTAGTGCACTAGTCACTGATTTAACACTTAAAAGAAATAAAAAAATTACCTAGGGAAATACCCTAAAAAATAAACTTTCGCTGATAAATGATAATTGTGACAGGCATGCTATGGCGCCCCGACATCTACCAGAAGGAACTAATGGAATCGCAATAAAACTTGGTGCTTTTTTAGAGAACATGGTTTAGATATGCAGAAACCAAAATTTTGGGTAATAATTTTAGGGGAATTCCCCTTGGACGTTAAAAACCAAAACGGTCATTTTTTCTAAAAAAATAGCTTTTTAGGCCATAGCGCTTGAACGGCTGCTCCAATTTAAATCAAATTTGGTGAAATGTTAGTGCACTAGTCACTGATTTAACACTTAAAGGAAATAAAAAATTACTTAGGGAAATACCCTAAAAATTAAACTTTTGCTGTTAAATGATACTTGTGACAGGCATGCTATGTAGCCCCGACATCTACCAGAAGGGTTAATGGAATCGCAATAAAACTCGGTGATTTGTTGGACAACATAGTCTAGATATGCAGAAATCAAAATTTTGGGTGATAAATCTAGGGGAATTCTCCTGGGACGTTAAAACCAAAACGGTATTTTTTTCTAAAAAAATAGCCTTTTTTGGGCATAGCGCTTGAACGACCGATACAATTTGAATCAGATTTGGTGGAATGTAAGTGCATTAGTTACTGATTTAACACTTAAAAGAAAAAAAAATTACCCAGGGAAATACCCTAAAAATCGGATTTTGTTCTCTAATTATGATTGTGACAAGCATGCCATGTTGCCCCGAAATCTAGCAAAAGGAGTAATAAAATCGCAATAAAAATTTGACATTTGTAACAGAACATGGTCTAGATAAGCAGAAACCAAAATTTTGGGTAATGAATCTAGGGAAATTCCCCTGAGACGTTAAAAACCAAAACATTTTTTTTCTAAAAAATTAGATTTTTTGGGCATAGCGCTTGAACGGCTGCTCTAATTTTGATCAGATTTGGTTAAATGTTAGACCATTAGACACTTTAGGTCAATTAAAGATATGCAGAAACCAAAATTTTGGGTGATAAATCAAGGGGAATTCCCCTGGGTGGTTAAAAACCAAAACGGTATTTTTTATAAAAAAAAATAGCTTTTTGTGGCATAGCGCTTAAACAGCTGCTCCAATTTGAATAAGATTTGGTAGAATGTAAGTGCATTAGACACTGATTTAACACTTGGAAAAAATAAAAAATTACCAAGGGAAATACCCTAAAAATAAGATTTTGTTCTCAAATCATGATTGTGACAGGCATGGCATGGCGCCCCGACATCTACCAGAAGGAATAATTGAATCGTAATAAAATTAAGCCATTTGTTAGACAACATGGTCTAGATATGCAGAAACCAAAATTTTGGGTGATAAATCAAGGGGAATTCCCCTGGGAGGTTAAAAACCAAAACGGTATTTTTTATAAAAAAAATTAGCTTTTTGTGGCATAGCGCTTAAACAGCTG
>CH000018.1:47305-59337 GCA_000149265.1 Ciona savignyi | reverse complement strand
TGTATGGTTGGACAATGTTGCAAGTGCGGTCATGTGTGTGTAAAATCACTATCTGCCAAACTTAATCCCCCTGAATTCACCGAGCTACGATACAATCCAGTAATAAGACTGACACCACCTGGCTCTACTGTGTTGAGGCATGAGAGGTAAGAAATATTTGTGTAGTCCTACACCTAATAGATGCTAACTTTTGTAAGGTATCAGAATTGAAGTAATAAAATTAAATTTGTACATTTAAATCTTCAAAAGCATAGATACAGCTTTAAACGAAACGTAGTATACGATCGATTTAAATTTTAAATTAAATATTAGATTAGATTATTATTTACGACCTGTTCCAAGCAGAATGTTTGTTTTGTTGGTATTAAAAGTATTAACTACGACTTAGCGTGCAACTAGAATTTCAAAATAATACTTGGCAACTGGCACAAGTTAAAATCTGATATGTAAAGTATATGAACCATTACTGATACAATGTGTATCACAGTGTTAGCAGCGGCATGTGTTCTATACCTAATTCACCGAAGAGCCCAATGAAGATTGAAACAAACTTTAGAAACACCTTTCAAGCATTTGAGAGGTATGTTTTTTATCTTCTTTCACGACGCGCGTTTTCTGAAATTTCTTTGCTACGAGACTT
This sequence comes from Ciona savignyi, assembly GCA_000149265.1. Classification (NCBI taxonomy): domain Eukaryota; kingdom Metazoa; phylum Chordata; class Ascidiacea; order Phlebobranchia; family Cionidae; genus Ciona; species Ciona savignyi. The sequence goes on along the minus strand of CH000018.1, from coordinate 58,697 downwards.
GCCCATTTAAAAACAGAACCGGTTCGCTTTTTATTGCTGCGAGCCTTTAATCAACTTAAAGGTCAAATTGAGGATATAAAAACGCGCAATATAACATACGCCCACAGCAGATCGTCAAGACAATACACTGACGCACAAACTTACGTGGGTACACTTGAAGGAACAGAAGAAAGGCTAAGAAATTCGTTTGCTTCTTCTAACAGCCAATGCTTAAACGCCAGGTTTTTATTGGACTTTTTTGAAAGCATCAAAAAATAATAAGTTTATCAAACTTTACACCAGGACACCGGACAAAATTCGATCATCGTGGGGCCCGAGTGAATGTACATGTTCTCAGTTCTCCTTTCGGGAAAGTTATACAAATGTAATTACTTGTTGCTTATTGTTTATTTTAAACACCCGTATCGGAGAGAATTGACCAAGTTACTTGCAAAAGTAGGCCAAACTTACTGGGGCGATTCGAACTATCAATATTTGTTACATATTGACATAATTTGGTAGTAAAATAAAAACATTGCATTTCTGTCTCAGGATATCTACACAGAAAACGACATGTTCGAATACATAGGAAGGTCGGAATGTCTTAACACCGATAACACCGAAATAACAAATGTGAGCGAGGTGACTTGTTGTTTCATGTTTTCCTATTCCCACACGTTTCTGCTGTGTCCACTTAAAACCACAGGCTAAAATCCTCGTATTTTTTTCCTAATACTAAACACATTACATTCAGGTTAACTACATGCACTGGGGGGAAGCTGGTAGATGGGTTTGGCTGGGTGGCACCGATATGAACGTGTACGATCTGACTGCTGTGGGTGACTCGGTAGTGGCCACTGACGCTAACAAGGTTAAGGTGCGCTGTGTTTATATGTATTTGGATTTCGTTTGTCTGGTGTGCAATGTCCGATTTTACCAATTCGCAGTAACAAGATGTATCAATCACGGAAAGTGCAAACTCTGCTTGAAAATTTTAAAAAGCAAACTCTGCTTGAAAATTTTAAGAAGCAAACTTCTCTTGAAAAATTTTAAAAAGCAAACGTCTCTTAAAAGTTTTTAAAAAGCAAACTTCTCCTAAAAATACAATCAATTTAAAGCAAAAGCTCCTCTTATATATCTAAAAGAAGACCTCTCTCTTGTAATTGTCAATCTGAAGCGCAAAACTTTCGCAGATTTATGTGATCGACCCACTTAACAAAAGCACATCGTTCGGGACACCCACATGGCCGCGATATGGCAGGGGAGTTACATCTACCGGTGATGGAAAACACTTTGCTGTTTGTCATTTAAATGAAGTAAGGTTACGTTTATATTAAATAACCTAGTTTATCCTTGAAGGAGGGTAACATGCAGAATGGCCGACGCAAATACGTCCAGTTGTGCATGGCATTCGCCATTTTACGGCGCCTTTATTTTGGCGACCTATTTGAATTAAGTGCGCTGATCAGAAACACAGTCGCACATAGTTGTAAAGGTGATCAAAATCGCTCTGGTGATCTCGTCGGTTTGCTTATATACCGTAACGCTTCAGACCGTCAGTGGTAAAAGCTAGGGTCAAAACAAGCTGGACGCATCGATTGTATCTTTAAAACAGGAACCTACTTCCGTTTCTTAAACCGGGTGGATTATTAGGAAGAACAAAACTATCACAAAATTGGCCTTAGTGCCGCCTGAAAAACTATAAAACCTCTGTAGCTTTCGAAACATTTTTGTTTGAAATTTGAACGTACCTCACCAGCAATCTTTTAATGGCGAAGTTAGTACCGCAAGATGGTTGCTTATAAACCCAAGTAAAAATATTCTTTACAACCTATAGATCCAAATAGTATTTTAATGTGTTATGTGCTAGTACTTAAATTGTTAGGAAAAGTGTAAGAACTGTGTACTATAACTGTATTTTAGGAAATGTTTATGCTTTTTGGTTTTATAAGTAGCCAATTTCTAGTATAAAATGTGAATGTCAGCTTATTATACATTTAACATTGTTTGATTTATATCAGTTGTTGTAAAAATGCAGTTAGAAACGAATCATGTTTTTTTTAAAGTTTACTAAAGGTAGTGACGATACAAATTGAAAGGTGAAACTAAATAGTATGGTTTTAGCTGAGTTCAAATAGTAAATTCATTTGAATTGAAATCACTCCAAGCGAAAATGCGACCACTTCCAATGTACTGTAACTTTACGATGTAACCGCGTATACGTTTAAGTGGAAATTGAGTTATCTAAAGAAGTAAGCTACTCCTATACGTGCGTCACGTATAAACGTCAACACAAATGTGGTTTAAATATATGGACATTAACTGTTTGTACTTAAAATTTAAATTTCAACAGATCTGTGTTTACAATTTGGCTGGTGAAGTGATTCAACGTTTAGAAAACGAGAACTTCTCCTGTTGTTGGGGAATTACATGTGATAACGACGGTAAGGTGCAAGTTATTACTCAAAAGAATTTTATTTTTTCATCCGTGGCCTATTAAACAACTTATTATATATGGATTACAATGCAAAACTGTCGTTGATCAACTGTAGAGCTGGTTGTTTAACTTTGTCGATGTGTTCTTGTTGTGATCGGGCAAAACTTATCGATCCTTTGAAACTTTAACAGGATTTCACTTATTCGATTTGTACAGGTAATTACATTGTAGCAGAAAGCAAACGAGGTGTAATCTACGTGATAGATTCGAGTGGCAATCTACTACGTGTGATCGGTAGCCAAAATAAGAAATCAGGGTAAGTTATCTTCCTTTAATGATGCAAGGTTTTTCAAATAGGCACTGGTTTGTAAAATGTTCCAAGTATTGTAGAAATATCATTTTTTACGATTTATGAGTCGACATAACATTTTCCGTCTGGAATACATGTACCAGATTCATAAACACTGTAGGTTTACAGTGCGTAATGTTATGACAAAGATCAAAACTTTTACAACTCACCGTACGCATGAGCTGTACTTTAACAAACAACTGGTTGACGTGCTTAACGTATTTAATGACAGGAAGACTGGAGTTAAATTAAGATTGGAATCTCGGCGAGCAGACACATCCCCTGAGACCGCCGTGTTGTCAGCTCCACGCTATGTCGCCACTAATTACAAGCAACAGGTATTACTGGTAGGGGCTACTGTTGGTGCCAATGACACTGCACCGGACTTCAGTAGACACCTTGTTATAAAACACTTAAGCTACCTTAGTATCACATCGTTTACAACTTGTGTGGATAAACTTCGTTTAAATGCTGGTTAAAACATGTAATTCACAGATTATCGTTAGTGATACTGGACTGAAGAAAGTACTGGTTCTTAACAAAGACGGAACGGTTGCATATGAACTTGGATCTTTGCCTGGAACGGGCTGTTATCTATGCAAAGGTAAAACTCAGTATTTGAAACGGAAATTTTGACGGTGATAAAACTTGAACCTTAACAATACCATAATATTTTACCAACATTTTAAAATAACATAATATTTGATCAATATTTTTAATATAACATAATATCTGATCCACATTCTCAAAATAACATAATATCTGATCAACATTCTTAAAAACCATGCCGATTTGAAAACCATTACCTACATAACAGCATCATTCTTTCTATTAGATGAAAAAGAGTTTACATCATCTAACTTCACCCGAATTGTAGTGAAGCCTCCGCGAGTCTATTCCGAGGACACTTTATTTAAACCGGGAGATGTCAGTGCGGAGAAAATAGTAAATCGAAGCAAGCTTCGGTGCTGCTTTGCGTCCATAGCAAGGAAATTGTTACGGAAATCAATAAAGAAAAGAAGCAGCAACGCTCAACAAACCGTGGAGCAAGACAAGTTGTTTAACACGTCTTATCCAAGCCCGAATGATAACGATAGTGACGACTCGAACTCTTCTAGTATAAGGTGGGTGTTTTTCAGTTTTCTAGTATAAAGTGGGTGTTTTTCAGTTTTCTAGGTGGGTATTTTTCAGTTTTCTAGCATAAGGTGGATATTTTTCAGTTTTTTTATGTGGGTATTTTTTAATTTTCTAGTATAAGGTAATTGTTAATATGTTTTTGCCCTCTGCCACAAATGTTATAGCAAATCAAACAAAAGAAACTACGCAGTGACCGGAGAAGATTAAACACATTATTATAAAAAAATATTAAAGATATATAACTATGCGATATTAAATATTATTTTATGATGTCAAACTTTAAAATGTTAAACTAAGAAAAAGTATTAAATCTACCGAAAGAGGCAGCCAAACCTTAGCAATATTACAATACGTCGGATATAAATTAATTAAAGTTTAACAATAGTTGGGTGTGCAGTAAATCAGTTTGATTTTGTGAACCTCAATGTTTCAAAATAATGTATACCAGTACACAAATAACAACATTGTATCTGTTATTATGTTCGGCATAGCTTTTGTGGATAATTTGTTATCCCTAATTTACTACTTATAATCAATCAATACATTGCTATCTAATTTCTATGTTTAGCAAAAGATTTATAGCAAAATTTGTAGACAAACTAATATATTGCAAATTTACTTTATATGTACATGTACTTAAAAAAATTGCAGTATTTAGGATTTTGAAGCCATACGCATTAAATATATAAAGTTTGTTTCTTTTTAGTTCCGAAACCCGAAGCTGCGATTATTGCGCAATAGAGGACCCGCGTGGAATCTGTGTCGACGGCTTCGGCAATATATTGGTAGCCGATAAAGCTCGGCATCGAGTAACATTGTTCGACTCCGACGGCGGTTTTGTACGTCATTTACTGACACATAACAATGGGATATACGAGCCGCGGATTCTGTGCGTTATCAACCACACGTCACTAGCCGTCGTCGACGGTACCACGAAAATCAAACTTTTTCATTTCAGTTAGTTTAAAAAAAAATCAATTTGTATTGTTGGAAATGCTAAGAAAATACAACAAAAAGTACACTGTAAATGAACAAAAAGGACACTTAAAATGTATAGTTAACTGCAACATAAGTTTCATCTATTGCAACAATAACTATTATCGGTGTGTGGAATTTGAAAAACATTTGGTAATTTGTATACCAATATACCAGATTTAATTGCGTTTTGTATTACTTTGTATCATTTGCACTGCAGTTAAAATCAATAAAATATTTCCTATGACATCACAAAAAAAACATATGAAACTGTACCCCGCAATACTAGCCTGCTGCTCTAACTACCAAAACCTTATTTATTATGGCACTAAGCAAAAAGCTACGTCGAAACCTCACACACAGTTAAGCTTGGTGCTATTAAGAAATACTTTATATAAAAACTGACGACTCTGCCACATTTCTAGTGCTGGTCACAAGTTGTTCATAAATGCGTACCTTTGTTTCGTTTTCAGGCACGCCCAACAGCATATATGTTGCCTTCATCACATTGTGTATTACCGGAATCGGTTGTTTGTAACTCCTCAATTCGGCAATCGTGCTTTGTTTTAATTCGAGAACCTGGAGTTTAAGAGTAAAGGGATTTATATAAGATTGATGTCATTAATAAATCGGGTAGAATAATACAGACTAGACTACATTCATTTTCTTACTAAAAAATCGACATGTCTCAGTAGGTTATGCGTTCGGGTTGACTCACAGTTCTACTAGAACGGGAAGTGTAAGCATTTGTATAAGAAGCATATGCCCCTAGTGTGACCATTTTCATTAGAAGCACAGGTACGTATATATAATTAAACATACAACACTGAATATAAGATATGATGTATAAACCACAAGACTGGCTGCAGTTGTAGTTTTATGACGTTGACTAAGTAAGCCTGTAGTTTAAACCTTCCGCGTATCTGTTTTATCCCCGAATTTGTGTCGTGAAATTTTTTAGAAAATGATAAGACCTGTCCAAGAGTGTTTAATTTAGTTTATTCATTTTTTGCCCTAGTATTTAAAAATGGCAAGCGAATAAAATAGCGACACGGGAACAGGAAAAGACGGCAAAACGAACAGTCGTTAAAACACGTCATTGAAAAAGGTTACATAATTTAATAAATATAGCGGACGCGACCGCCAAACCTAGGCGAAAAAAACAATATTGGGAAAACAAAATTTAATTTAAAACCAAAGGATATGAAGCCCTGAAGAAGAGTGTGCGGTAAAGCGCTCGCTTGTATTGTGTTCTGGGACTGTAATAGCATATGACTACAGGCCTGGTTATTGGTGGGTCGATACAGATATACTAGCTAATCCCCACATGCTTACCTCACTGCGCAGTCTTTCCAAGTGCCTCAATCTAAGCAACAACTTCTCAGCAGAGGCAACATCACTCGACAGTTCATCGAAGCCTCCTTTCTTTATTCTATCAACGGCAGATTGTATATCGGCGATCACGCGACTCAACACTGCGCTATTTAAACCTGAAAGTCAATAAAATAAGTCATCACTATTACAGTATAATTTTAACTTCTCTACACAGGCGTATTTTACTATAGGCTAACAACAGTCGGTAATTTTTTATCTTCGGAAAATACTAGGATCCACAAAATGAATTAAAACAACCTATTTAATTGAAGATATTGGTTTAATACAAGAAACATTATTTCATTTTCTTGAAAAAACAAACAAACAAACAATTACATGTTAATCGATGAATGTAGTAGAAAAAAAATATGTAACCTAAAACTAAATTATGTAACCTAAAAATTAGGTAACCGAAAACTAAATTAGGTAACCTAAAAATTGGGTAACCGAAAACTAAATAATGTACCCTAAAAAAATAAACCTTTAGAGCATTTTAACATTTCCAGTAGATTCTTGGCCTTTTTAACCAGAGAATCAAGTGATTTGGTTGGTTCGATCGTCTTGTATTTTTTAATACTTTCTTCCAGCTGGGGCTCTTCACGGGACTTGATCGCTTTCTTTAGTTGTTTCCTCATTGTACGTTGTTCGACTGAAACATTACAACGATGGAAAACATATGTATCTAAGCAAAAATATTAGTATTTAACTTAATTTAAATTCGTATATTCGTTTAGTCAGGCTTATTCGGCAAAGGCGTCGGCGGTATGCAGGTAGCCAATATATCGTTGCCTAGTCGTTTGTATATTTGGAAACGGAACTTTAATACCGTCGCTTAACCGAGTGCGTTAAAGGGCTGGAATAAAAACAGCACAAAACAACATCTTCATCGTATAAGGTGCTTCGGTAACCCCTCCTGAACACTAAGGTAATTTGACGATTGCTCACAAAACATGATTAACTTGCTCTTAAGCTGTAGCAAATATATCTTACCACTTTCAGGAGCGAGGGAATTATCATCGTTTTCGTCCTGGTGAAACACAGATATTACGTGAAGTGTTGTTGGTTGTGCGTGTAGATATCCATCCACAAGATAGGAAAATGAATGATTTTTAAGACTATAAATTACTTTGTTAAGGTTCTCATCCCAACATTGGTTGATAATAAAAAGTGGTAGCGGGGCACGATTGGTCGTATGCAAATGAATTACAAAAATATTGTTTTTATAATAATTGTGCTGCAATAAAACAGTGCAAACTGAAATTTTAAATTGAAGAACAACTTTAGTGGCAGATAGCCACAGAGAGTTTGATTAGCCTCAAGTAACAGAAAAAATGACACTTAAAATAGCCCCAAATCTGTGTATTATTATGACTTACTTGGTCGCCAGTTGTTTCTGGCTGTTCTACTGGCACTGCACCGATGTCAGTGTCACGTGTTTCCGTCTTATTTTCCATCTCAATTGTTTTATGAAGCTCTGGTATGTTATGCTCAGGAACCTTTCTTCTACGACCTGCAAGACACATTGTTTGTTTAATCAAATAAAATAAAGCAAATAAAACAAAAATTTAATGTAATGATCATCATCAATTCGACACTATTTAAACCATGTTATTCTGTAGAAAGATAGTAAGGTGTATCATAATGTATGGATGAAAGATGTGCCAAAATCTGTCAACATTAAGTCTCATGGAAAAATACAAATATCTACATGGACACGAACGGATTTATATACCGTAAATTCTCGAAGGTTCCTCACATAATTGCACTTCCATTTCTGCAAAAGTCACTGGGACATTACGTATGTGACGAGAACTAAGGAAGCGATTCCACCACTCGATAGAGAAGAGCGATCCATGGACGGCTTCAAACATCAACCTGGGATATTTAATTCGGTAAAGAAAACGGAAACACATAGTTGTGTTGTGAGGGTAAAACTATTAAAGTAGCTTATTAGTTTTTGGATACAACAATAAAATAACCTGTCTACTTAGAGCAGGGAAATACTCTTGTGCGACAGTGCCTAGCCCTTGTAATAATCCCAGTATCAAATATCAGATACATTACAATAGTCCGGGTATTCCTCTGCAGAGAAGATGGGCTGTTATTTCTACGCCGGAAATTGTACCTGTCATACTCCAATGGCTTTTAATGAGGGCCGACAGTGAAGAAAATATTTGATTATGTGAACTTCCAAAACTGATTTTTTTCCAATACTTAAATTGCAAACAAAGTTGCAGGTTTGGCTAATAGTCCCATATGTAGTTATAGATATTACAGCAGCACATTTACATGAATAACTTTTCGCGCTTAGATTGAAAAACTAACTATACATTCTAAACAAGTTTAACCTTGTAACTGTTTAATTTTTTTAATTCCACACACTACCAATCTCGCTTTTAAATTAACGAATCAAAAAACAATGTATATAACAAACCTTTATATACAAATACATAGCAAGCTTGTACGATAAACCTCAGTAACACGCTCATGCACACGGGATGGTAAGTGTTAGTGTGACTAAAAGAAATGCGACGTAAATCTGTATTCATATAAATATGACATATTAAGTTAAACGAAATTTGTAGTGGACTACAAACAAGGATTTAAATCAGGACGTTTAGGTGCTGAATTGGTTATCTTTGCATAAACTACAAAGGCCTATTGCGCAGAGTTAATCCGTCGCATACAGTTATCCTTTAATGAGCATCCTTAAATTTTGTTTTCGTTCAGTTCTTGGTAACGCTGACACCTACCTTAGAAAATCAACGCATCGGCTCCGGAACGCAAACAATTGGCAATTTACAAATTACAATACGATTCCTAGAAGCAAACTATAAACAATATGTTTATACCTATCGCTGCGGTATCCGCCAAAATATTTGCCGTCAATCAAATGAATTCTTAATAGTTTCAACAATGGAGCAGCCAATGATAATGCATTCTTATATGGCTTCAGGTTTCGATAAATACTTGGGATTTAAATAACGTAATTTAACATATAATGCAATTTTGGGAATAGTAAAACGCGGTATTTTTCGTTACTTTTCAAGTAAACACGGTTCTTAGTTTTATTTTTCGCTGCGGCAATAATGGCGTAATCCTCGAAACAGTAGTCTGTTTCTTCCATTGTGACGTATACATCAGAGCACAATAGGAGATGGATGCGTGGCCACCTATGCATCCGTTGGATGCAAATATAACGCGTGGGCTCGCCGAGGAGCGGCACTCGGAGACAGAGCTGGGTGTCAGCACCTCCGCAGCTTTTGCTGCATTAGTTACCCAAAAGGTAATGCAACAAAACTGCGGTTATGTTGGACTGCAGACGAACAACGTGTGGCTGTCACAGGTAAGTGCTAATTAATCGTTATACAATGCATGAGATTAATTTTCATGCTGCGGGATATTTTTTCTATCGTTATGTCGTATTTTGAATAGTTAAGCAGTAGGCCAGCGCGGTAAGTGCGTTTGTATTTAAATATTACAGAACCAGAGTGGCCTACTTGGATTTTACATAATGCTTACTATTCCCGACGCAATGTTACATAAACTAATTATACTTTGGTAGATTACACTTAACATTTTACAGCCTTCCTTTAAGATTTTTACACCATTATGATAAGTACGATTTTGACTGCCTTTAAATATACTAAAATGGTCAACCATGGTATTCGTAGGAGTTATCCTCGAATATAGTAACGCCACACTACAGGTACTAAATATTAGATTAAGGTGATATATTAAAGAAGATCCAGAATTTTGCGGCACAGTTTAATCGTTGGTTGGTACGCTATATGGACTTCAAACCTTCGACTTGAGGTGCAATACAAAACTCCGGGTGGACTTTCACGAAAACCAACTTTTTTGGGTACTGATAAAAATGAATTGAAAAAGTTGATCCGTTTTTGTACTATCGTCATGTGACTAATAAAAAAAATATACAACTGTGATTTGTCTTTCTATTACAAAAAGGTTTGTGCATTATCATACAACTTAGTTTAGTTTAGTTTATCCATTTTTTGCCCCAGTTTTTAAAAATGGCAACGAATATAATCACGACACGGGAACGGGAAAATACGGCAAAATGAACAGTCGTTAAAACACGTCATTAAAAAAGGACAACACGATTCATTAAAGTCCTAAACTGCCAATCAGAAGATGGTATCAAGATTGGCAGTGTATAGAAGGGATAACAAAAGTTCACGCATCCTGTTGAAACACAATACAAACTGCGATATCGCCACATGTATGACAAGTTCTTAGACACGCAGCCCGTAACACGTGTACACAAATACCCTTCTGGTTGTATGTCTTTATTTATAGACTTTGCTCCTAGTTAGTAAAACAAAATTGTTGTCGAATATTTAAATAAATATAATTATGCAACACACGGCGTGTAATATGATAACGTTTTCGTGGACATATCCTGCTATTCTTTTAGGATTGGATAATCGGCATTCATGATATAAACAGGTGTCCGGCTAGTAACCCTAAAGTATATGGTACGCTTAAATCCTTAGTTCAGCAACGGTGTTATAACTGCTTTGGCTTGTGTAAAAATAAAAGCCGTTCTTTTGCACTATGTTGTCGTTTGACATTATGAAGCAATGATGCAATAAATCCACTTTTTTTCTTTGTAGCACGATGGTTAAGTATGTAAATTGGCGTAATACCAGGTTTTACAAAAGACAAGGCAAACGAAAGAGCATAGAATAATACATAACATTTAACATAGTTTATCGTATCACTTTTCAGAACAAAATATTTACCATTTTTACTAACCCTTAAAACATGTTCGTCCGGCGGGTTAGTCTGACGGTTAAGTGCGTCGCCTTTCAATTGAATGGTGGCAGGTGCGAAATTGGTCGCTAGCTAGTCGGTTGTGTCCTTGCGCAAAGCACTTGAAGGACATTGCCTGAGTCCAGTGGATAAATGGGTTAAAGGATAGGATAGGATATTCATGTTTATCCCCGTGAATGGGAAAACCAAGGGGGTTATCACACGGGCAATCGTCAGATCACCTCGCGCCCATCGTCGGGTTACCGGAGCTATTGCAGTGTGTTGTATATGATAGACACGTTCCTTCAATTTGGTACAACCCATTTATCCGCTGGGTTCAGGCAATGTCCGTAAAGTGCCTTGCC
>CH000019.1:349145-371611 GCA_000149265.1 Ciona savignyi | reverse complement strand
ATAATAAGGAAGGGATCGTTAAAAAGTTCGTCGTATTTTCTTGTTCGCCTCCTCCATTGTTAAAATTTTAATTGCTATGAAACGCCCATCAACGTGCTCGTTACAATAAAAATACAAAGAGTCTCAGTGCCTCTTTAGCCATACATGTGAAAGGGGTCCGTAAACCCGGGAAGTGTTGTAACCGTATTTTTGAGTTCTAAATATCGGTATTTATTATCGCCATAATCAAAAAGAATACAACCGACAGCTATTCGGTGGTCGTGGATTGCTGTTTGTGTTATTATCGATGTAATTAACGATAATGACTTCCAGCTAATCTTGTTTGTTTTAATACAACTTAGGAAATCGCCGAATCTGTTCCTATTAATCGCCGATTCTGCTCCTATAGTCCGGCCGGTTGGTCTAGGGTTAAGTGCGTCGCCTTTCAATCGAAAAGTTCCAGATGCGAAACTGGTCGCTAGCTAGTTGGTTGTGTCCTTGGGCAAGGCACTTTACGGACATGGCTTAAAACCAGCAGATTAATGGATTCTATCAAATTGAAGGAACGTGTCTATCATATACATCACACTGCAATAGCTCCGGCAACCCGACGGTGGGCGCGAGGTGATCTTACGGTTTCCCGTGTGTTAACCCCCTTGGTTTTCCCAATCACGGGAATAAACATGAATATCATATCCTATCATTTACACTAAATCAGTGTTGTCGATGCGAGTGGGAAAATGGTTTGATAGAAAAATACACGAATTGATAAGCTATGGCTACACATGAGTATCAACTTTGTATATAAACTCGTGTTAAATACATTGAGACATTCAGTCTCATTTGGAGAAGTGGAAGTTTGTATGACAACATGTTTTACGTATGTTCTGTTCTTAACTTGTTTTGTTTGTGTATGAAAATTGCTAAGACAGCATGTCAAATTGTGTTATGGCAAGACGTATGTGTGTGATGTTATGGCAATATTGTGAAAACAACTAGTAAAACCAAGATTAATAACGTAGTTCACGAAATTTAATAAAAGGGAACCATTACAAACTGGTGCACATCAGTTAAACTTTTTGTTATTTACCGGGCCAAGTTTTGAACCTGTGATGAATACGTTGCTGAGATCATTTTAAATTGCGTGCTGCATTTTGTAATGGCTATGTTAATGTCAAAATTCAAAAGTCAGCACAGTTAGGTGGCGGACGAGAGCTTTTAAATAACATCACAAGTATATTTATGCACAAGTACCTAATGAGGTAAACGCAGAAGTCTTGAATGACTACAAGTGCATGTCATTTAACTTGTTTAAACTTCGCTTTAAGCAATATTTAATTCAAATGTATTAATTACGGACAATGCAATAGTCTCAATTGTTACACTATCTGTCAATCAACCTGTTTATAACTTTATATTTTGTTTTACTGTAACTTGTTTACTGCAAATTACCATAAAATGATACGTTTATTAAAGATTTTGGCCTGTGCAGCATTGTATTTCGATATTTTTTTTATATTTATTTATTTTTTATTTATTTATCTAAATAAACACAAAGGGTGCAGCTGACTCGGTTAATTTTTGGTCTTTCGCTGCATCCTTTGCTGTACATTACTATTCATTATTATATATATACTGTTGTCGTTTAAAAAATGTGATGTCAGCATAAATTAAATAAATTGAATTGAATTGACCGGGAAGAAGCTTTGTTCGAACTTCGCCAACACCACTTCTGCGTTTGTGTCTTTTCAAACTATACTAAAAATGCACTGTATCATATCAGTTGATTAAACGGATCGGGAATAAATTGAAGTTTTATCAAAAAACTTAATATCTATGTTTACAGACTGTGGATACAAGGTTATCTGACGATTACTCCCTGGTTTATGGTGATTGTTATTGGCTTGCATACTTGTATAGCCATTACTATACGATTCTCGCCTTTTAAATTGATAAGCGTACAATTACCACCCGGGCAACTACAACCCAGGACAACTACCACTCGGACAATTACTACCCAGGACAACTATATCAACCCGGAGAATTACCACCCGGACCACCACCACCCGGACAATTACCACCCGGACAACTACCAACCCGGACAACAACCAACCCGGACAACTACCACCCGGACAACTACCACCCGGACAACTACCACCCGGACAACTACCACCCAGGACAACTACCACCCAGGAAAACTACCTCCCCTCCCGGACAGTTACCACCCAGGAAACTACCACCCACCCGTCAATTACCACATGAACCATTACCACACGGACTAATACCTCCCGGAAAACATAATTCACATAAAACGAAAACAATTTTTTCGCATTCGCCTACGAGAAATTCGGTGATAGTAGTTGTCCGTATTGAGAAGTTTTAATGTCCCGGACTGGTGGGAGTAATTGCCCGAGTTGGCAATTGACCTAGTACCTTTAAACTAGCGATTCGCAAGATGCACTATTCGATAAAACGTTTTCTAGAAAACCTAATCCGAAAGATATTTCGATCGGCAGATGCACGAAACAGCTGTCTTAAATACAAATCGGGCGTTAAATTCAATTATTTTCTGTTTTTCAAGATTATTTTTATTCTACAAAATCCTACTGCCATTCGATTTGAATTCTAATCATCTAAATGTAAAATACTCGATCGATGCGTTCTGCCTGACATAAAAGAAGCCCGTGATATTTGATAAGTTTAATACAATTTATAGAAAGAGTTACGACAAAAATAATTCAGAAAACGAATCGAAATTTTCAAGACAACACGGATCTGTAGTCGTTACTGCTTTCCATTGGTATTGTTAGCAGCCCATTCCTGGGATGGTGTGTTGTGGTAAATGTGCAACAGAGATAAACACAGTGTATTCGGACAATTTTCACACGTCCAGAAACGAGGTCATGTTGCGCTCGCTCGTTTCGACGTGTGTGTGTGGTAGAACAGTGCGAGATTTCGCACTTGGAGCAAAGGGTCGAACCAGCACCCCTCCGTTCCACGTAATACATTTAAAACACTAACGGAACCGTATTTTGATTCTAGATAAACATGATAGAAAAGGAAATTGTCATTGTGGCCCTACTGCATACAACAAGAGGAATGCAAAAGGATTGTTTACACGGTCGGAATACATTTGAAGTATACAGTGCTTCTGGAACTACGACTAAAAGTCTCGATCTCGACGTTTTTAGTCCCACGGCCACTGCCAGTTATCGTCAGCTCGATTCGAGTCTGCATTGTAGGTGGTCACCGACCTACACCGCCCACAGTAATTGCCCGCATGCTAGCTGATCGATGTGATGCTATTGGTCGAGGTACAGTAGGGCGGGTGGTGGACAGTGGGCCCGCTGTACGCTTTTAAGTCCCGGAAAACCGACGTAAAGAATTGGGCGTCGTTGTTGATTCGCAGCATTTTGCCTGATAATCTGTCCATTATTTTGCAGCAGCGGTTCCAAAACGCGTACCGTTCGTGCTCTATGAGGAACGGTCGAAGTGGGTACGAGATCTCGTTTCCCATGTACGAATAGCTCATGTACAGACACGTCAGTACGATGCATTGCACTTCGAATACAGATGTCGTGCTCTCGGGCACCATCTCCCGACAGAGCATGTAAACAAACACGACGCTTGAAGGCATGATAAAGGTAATGTCCTGCCAGCCCTGCAGAAGCAGCGACCGATCCACGCCTCGAAGCCAGGCGACGACGTCACTTGGCTCCATGTTGGGTACTCTGTGGCATCGGCGACAGATGAATTCACCGAGACAACGCAGCAGCTCCGGCGTCGAAGCTTGAATCACTACTTTTCGTGGAGGGGCAGCTGGGTTCGCAGGTAATGACTTTCTTGCCCATTTTGGCTGTGTCATAGACGTGCGTAATCGCCGTCTCTCTCGTCTGCCCCCGTCTGACCGTTTCAGGAATAGTTGTTACGTCCGCTCCAGGCATGGCCGTTTTAATGCCAATGATAAGCGGAATTTTCGCGGTCATAATCAGTACCGCCGCCCTAAGCCTGCCCAGTCTGTCACTCCGCGTCCTGAGTCTATTTGTTCCGCCCCCGCACCCGTTGCTGTGCCTCAGTCTGTAAAAATAAGCGAGCCTGTTCGCCCTAAAGTTATGGTTTCCGACATTAAGGAGTTTTCCCAAATTTTTGATTTGTTTCCCGCCGCCTTTGACGAAGATAGGATACGTGAACCAGTCAAGCACGACGTGGTTCATGAATTAGAAACCACTAGTTATCCTGTTCGTTCTCGTGTTCGGCGCCTTGACCCTGTTAAACTAAAGGCAGCGAAAGAAGAGATCGCTAAGCTCGTTTCAAAGGGAATTTTGCGCCGGTCTAACTCCGCTTATGCCAGTCCACTCCACCTAGTTAAGAAAGGTGAGGGTTTTCGTGTGACTGTTGACTACAGAATGCTGAATCTGGTTACAGTCCCATCCAGATATCCTATCCCACTTTTGGCTGATTTGACGTCCAATTTAAATGGTGCCACAATTTTCAGTAAATTAGACTTAAAGTCTGGTTACTTTCAAGTCCCTGTAAGACCGTCTGATATCCATAAGACAGCGGTCATTACCCAATTCGGATTGTACGAGTTCACGCGATTAAGTTTAGGTCTGCGAAATAGTGGTGCAACTTTCCAAATGCTAATGGATAAAGTGTTTTCCGACCTTCCTTTTCTTTTCGTATATATAGATGATCTAATTGTTCACAGTACAAGTAGGGAACAACATATTGAGCATCTATTGGCGGTATTTGAGCGCGTGGAAAAGTTTGGCCTAATTTTAAATAAGGAGAAGTGTGTTTTCGGTGTTGACAAGTTAGATTTCCTTGGTCATACTGTTAACAAGGACGGTATTAAGACTCCTGCGTCCAAAGTCGCCGCCATTGCCGATTTCCCGCTTCCTGTTGATGTGCGTGGTCTAAGAGGTTTCATCGGAGCTTGCAATTTCTACTCGAAATTCGTAAAGCATTACGCTACGACGATGGCTCCATTGAACGCAATGATTTCGCCTAAGCTCGGTAAGCGCGCCCCGCTAGTTTGGAACAACGACGCCGTCGCCGCGTTTAATAAAGTTAAGCTTGCTATAGCTCATGACATGACACTTGCTTTCCCGATAGCCGACGCCGAAATTAGATTGGTAACCGACGCTAGCACCGTAGCGGTTGCAGGCGTACTTGAACAAAAGGTTGACGATAAGTGGGCACCGTTGTCATTCTTTTCTAGAAAATTATCTCCGCCTGAGTGTAAGTACAGCGCTTTCGACTTGGAACTGTTGGCAGTCTATACTTCCTTGAAACATTTTAGGTATTACCTTGAATCTCGGACTTTTACAATTTTTACGGATCACAAACCGTTGGTCTCCGCCCTGTCTAAACGCCTTGAGTTAGCAACGCCCAGGCAAAGTCGCCACTTGAGTTTTGTGTCTGAGTTCAATTGCAGGATTGAACATTTGAGTGGTTCAGAAAACGCAGTAGCTGACTTTCTGTCGCGACCGCATGTTAATGCTGTATTTATAGACACCCCGGATATTGATTACGTGGCTATGGCTGTAGAACAGGATGTAGATGAATCCCTTCGTTTACTTCGTGACTCGCCCGACACAGATTTGATTTTTGAATCCCGTTTTGTCCCCGAGTTTGGAGTTTCGTTGTGGGGTGACGTTTCATTAGGAAATTTCCGCCCATTTGTCCCGGAAAGTCTTACGCGCACTATTTTCAGGCATTTTCATTCCCTTGCGCACCCTGGTATAAGAGGATCACAGAAACTTATTGGGGAACGTTTTGTATGGAAAGCAATGAATGCCGATATCCGTGATTTTACTAACGGCCTGTTTGTCGTGTCAGCAGTCTAAAGTAGGACGCCACACGTTTTCGAAAATAGAGACTATCCCAGTTCCGTCTGTGCGTTTCCATTCAGTACACGTGGATATCGCCGGCCCAATGCCTTCTTGCGGGGGTTATAGATATGTCCTCCTGAATGCACCATTGACAGATTTACTCGGTACCCTGTAGTTGTGCCATTGACTAATATAGATGTTGAAACCGTTGTGAACGCTTTTTGTCTACATTACGTCGCGAACTTTGGTTGTCCGTCGCAGTTGACTAGTGACCGCGGTACCCAGTTTTGCTCCTCTTTGTGGACTGATATGGCTAAGTTTTTAGGTTGTAAGTTGATCCACACGACGGCCTACCATCCTCAATCTAATGGAATTGCGGAACGATTTTTCAGGACGTTTAAGGCGTCTATCATGGCTAAGGACAACGGACATGGTTGGTTGGATAATCTACCATGGATTTTACTCGGTTTACGGGCTGCACATAAGCAGGACTTGAAGTGCTCCAGCGCAGAGCTTGTCTATGGTAGCACACTAAGATTGCCTGGCCAATTTTTTGAGGAACCGGAAATTTCGACTGACCATAGTGCGTTTTTACAAGGTCTGAATAAGCATATGTCTTCTTTGCGGCCAACATTACCCAGACGCCCGAGTAACGCAAACGAGCATATTGACCCTAGTCTGTGGACATGTTCGCACGTTTTTGTCCGTGTTGATGCTGTTAAGCGTTCCTTACAGCGTCCTTATCAGGGTCCCTTTCGCGTGTTGGATCGAGAGCGCAAGTTTTTTACCGTAGATTTTGGTAACAGACAAACCACGGTTTCCATAGATCGCCTTAAGCCAGCCAACGCGTTTTTAGATATAACGGTTTCGCCGGCAGCATCTTCACCTGGCGTTATTTCGGTAGTTGGTGAGAATGACATCACCAGAATAGCCGTTGATGCAGATACTTCTGTTCAGCAAACGCTCTCAAACGTACCGGAAGAACAGGACATTGAACAACCTGTCAGGCGAACCCGTTTTGGTAGAGTGATACGCAGACCAGCTCGGCTGTCCATTTATGAAACTCACTTATAAAAAGGAGTTATGTGACACCTCATTAAAATGAGGCGTTTGTGGTTTCAAAATAAAGATATGAAAGGGGGAAGTGGCAGCTACAGTTTTAAACTGTACTGGCGGTCTGATAATGCCTAGAGATAGTTATCCTTTTTTTGTTTCTCCCTGTGTATGTCTATGTTCTGGGGTATTTTTTGGACCATACAGGCAATTAGGCGAATTGGCCCTGAGTTAAAAGGTTTGGTGGGTGGTCGTTCTGTTCCGGGTGACCCGGATTCGGTTCGTGATCGTAGCATCACTGATCCTGGTACTGAGAGGCGACAGCCGTCTCATTCACTATTACATAACAGACATACACACCATCACGCACCCACAGACAGAATGATAACCGAATATTCTGCTTGATTGTTGTGTCTGTTTTTGCGCCCAAATGTCCTGTTTTAGTTTTGCAGATGCAACGGACGGAATTCTCTGACCTGTGGAGCCGTGAACGTTTTTTTATTCCTGCAGCAAGGCAGTCGATATTCGACAACATGTGTTTGATTCTATTTATTTAAAAGTTAAAAACACATGGAAGAAAGGATGTATGTCGCATATTCGACTGCCTTGTATATTTTATCGTTTATTTAATCGACGTATGCGTTTGCCAGCTGCAATATGTTACGTGTTTAATTATTTTAGAAAGCTGTCGTGCCTCTGTTTGTACCGCCGTGAGTAATTATCTATGTACGAAACAGTAATTAACTGACGCCAGTACGAATCTATTGTGTACTGTTATCGCAACGTTGCAGTTTGCCTTTTTTCGTGCATTTATTTGGAATGCTATATATACCCCAACATTTTCACTCCAAGATATAACTTACAATAACTAACCAAATTACCGAATTGCTGCTTGTCAGACTACCTAAAACAACAAACTTAACAAAGTACTGATTTGCTGATCGTTTTACCACTGGAGAATAAATCTATCTTTAGAAGTCTAAACTGTATATTCTGGTATCCAAGTCAAGAGGACAGTTTTGTTATACAGTTGAGTGGCTGCCTAGTCTTGGCAGGCGAACTTTAGACAGCAAAGGATAAGTCTGTCTATTGCGCTGGTTCGGCTCAAACCCAAGGTTAAGGCGAGATATAACCCCTAACCCAACCCCAATTAACCAAAAGAAAAAGCCGAGCTCCCACAAGAGCTTTTAAATAACATCACAAGTATATTTATGCACAAGTACCTAATGAGGTAAACGCAGAAGTCTTGAATGACTACAAGTGCATGTCATTTAACTTGTTTAAACTTCGCTTTAAGCAATATTTAATTCAAATGTATTAATTACGGACAATGCAATAGTCTCAATTGTTACACTATCTGTCAATCAACCTGTTTATAACTTTATATTTTGTTTTACTGTAACTTGTTTACTGCAAATTACCATAAAATGATACGTTTATTAAAGATTTTGGCCTGTGCAGCATTGTATTTCGATATTTTTTTTTATATTTATTTATTTTTTATTTATTTATCTAAATAAACACAAAGGGTGCAGCTGACTCGGTTAATTTTTGGTCTTTCGCTGCATCCTTTGCTGTACATTACTATTCATTATTATATATATACTGTTGTCGTTTAAAAAATGTGATGTCAGCATAAATTAAATAAATTGAATTGAATTGACCGGGAAGAAGCTTTGTTCGAACTTCGCCAACACCACTTCTGCGTTTGTGTCTTTTCAAACTATACTAAAAATGCACTGTATCATATCAGTTGATTAAACGGATCGGGAATAAATTGAAGTTTTATCAAAAAACTTAATATCTATGTTTACAGACTGTGGATACAAGGTTATCTGACGATTACTACTTGGTTTATGGTGATTGTTATTGGCTTGCATACTTGTATAGCCATTACTATACGATTCTCGCCTTTTAAATTGATAAGCGTACAATTACCAACCCGGACAATTACCAACCCGGACAATTACCAACCCGAACAACTACCACCCGGACAACTACCACCCAGGACAACTACCACCCGGACAACTACCACCCAGGACAACTACCACCCGGACAACTACCACCCAGGACAACTACCACCCGGACAACTACCACCCGGACAACTACCACCCAGGAAAACTACCTCCCATCCCGGACAGTTACCACCCAGGAAACTACCACCCACCCGTCAATTACCACATGAACAATTACCACCCGGACCACCACCACCCGGACCACCACCACCCGGACAACCACCACCCAGGTCAACTACCACCCAGGACAACTACCACCCAGGACAACTACCACCCAGGACAACTACCACCCAGGACAACTACCACCCAGGACAACTACCACCCGGACAACTACCACCCAGGACAACTACCACCCAGGACAACTACCCCCCCCCCCCCCCGGACAGTTACCACCCAGGAAACTACCACCCACCCGTCAATTACCACATGAACAATTACCACACGGACTAATACCTCCCGGAAAACATAATTCACATAAAACGAAAACAATTTTTTCGCATTCGCCTACGAGAAATTCGGTGATAGTAGTTGTCCGTATTGAGAAGTTTTAATGGCCCGGACTGGTGGGAGTAATTGCCCGAGTTGGCAATTGACCTAGTACCTTTAAACTAGCGATTCGCAAGATGCACTATTCGATAAAACGTTTTCTAGAAAACCTAATCCGAAAGATATTTCGATCGGCAGATGCACGAAACAGCTGTCTTAAATACAAATCGGGCGTTAAATTCAATTATTTTCTGTTTTTCAAGATTATTTTTATTCTACCAAATCCTACTGCCATTCGATTTGAATTCTAATCATCTAAATGTAAAATACTCGATCGATGCGTTCTGCCTGACATAAAAGAAGCCCGTGATATTTGATAAGTTTAATACAATTTATAGAAAGAGTTACGACAAAAATGAATCAGAAAACGAATCGAAATTTTCAAGACAACACGAATCTGCAGTCGCTACTGCTTCCCATTGGTATTGTTAGCAGCCCATTCCTGGGATGGTGTTTTGTGGTAAATGTGCAACAGAGATAAACACAGTGTATTCGGACAATTTTCACACGTCCGGAAACGAGGTCATGTTGCGCTCGCTCGTTTCGACGCGTGTGTGGTTAAACAGTGCGATATTTCGCACTTGGAGCAAAGGGTCGAACCAGCACCCCTCCGTTCCACGTAATAACATTTAAAAACACTAACGGAACCAGTATTTTGATTTTCTAGATAAACATGATAGAAAAAAGGAAATTGTTATTGTGGCCCTACTGCATACAACGAGAGGAATGCAAAAGGATTGTTTACACGATCGGAATACATTTGAAGTATACAGTGCTTTTGGAACTACGACTAAAAGTCTCGATCTCGACGTTTTTAGTCCCACGGCCACTGCCAGTTATCGTCAGCTCAATTCGAGTCTGCATTGTAGGTGGTCACCGACCTTACACCGCCCACAGTAATTGCGCGCATGCTAGCTGATCGATGTGATGCTATTGGTCGAGGTACAGTAGGCGGGTGGTGGACAGTGGGCCCGCTGTACGCTTTTAAGTCCCGGAAAACCGACGTAAAGAATTGGGCGTCGTTGTTGATTCGCAGCATTTTGCCTGATAATCTGTCCATTATTTTGCAGCAACGGTTCCAAAACGCGTACCGTTCGTGCTCTATGAGAAACGGTCGAAGTGGGTACGAGATCTCGTTTCCCATGTACGAATAGCTCATGTACAGACACGTCAGTACGATGCATTGCACTTCAAACACAGATGTCGTGCTCTCGGGCACCATCTCCCGACAGAGCATGTAAACAAACACGACGCTTGAAGGCATGATGAAGGTAATGTCCTGCCAGCCCTGCAGAAGCAGCGACCGATCCACGCCTCGAAGCCAGGCAACAACGTCACTTGGCTCCATGTTGGGTACTCTGTGGCATCGGCGACAGATGAATTCACCGAGACAACGCAGCAGCTCCGGCGTCGAAGCTTGAATCACTACTTTTCGTGGAGGGGCAGCTGGGTTCGCAGGTTTTGCGTCTCTCGTGACGTCGGTTTTGTTGTTCTGGGCAGCTTGGACTTTGTTTTCTTTCTCGCCCTTGATCCCAATCATGGAGCCGGACCTCTTGCTGTTAATTTCATCGCCTCGTTGGACTGACTTGTCGTGACGAAGTCCCAACCGATCATTCGTGTTGGCGTTCGTACTTTTCGCTTCCAGCTTTTTTGTTTCATCTTGAGGCTGCTGGTAAACGGGCTTTGTGTCTAAGACGCCGTTTTTAGTGTTTATAACATAAAGAGATTGCGACTTTTTGACGCTATTGTTCTGTCCAGATGGTAGCCCATTGGGATGTCGAGCAAGAACGTTTCCATTCTGTGTTTGATAGAAAGTTCCATCCGGATAAGACTGGGACGGATTGACCTGCAAGTCAAAAACGTCTGGTTATTCACTGAGACCTGGACATACTTGGCATTTCTTAAAAAAGGTTGATTTATTGCGATAATTGTGTAAAAGGTTACTTTATTGCGATGATAGTGTAAAAAAGGGTGCTTTATTGCTAAAATTGTCTACAGTTATTGCAGTCAGGCAACAACTTCAGCAACCAAAAGTTGGCCAATGATACTAAAGGAACTAAGTTTATATGAAAATTACCTTCGAGCCTTTTCCGCCCTTTCTCCTTGTTGACTCCACCAATCGTTTCCAAGTCGAGCTGCTAAAAATTATTGATCGTTTCTTTCGACCCTGGTTGTTTTCAATGAAAGGAATCTGAAAGAGAAAATAGCATTAAAAATAAACGAATAACAACAACACGATTGTTTTTTTTAGGTTCGGGTGCTAAGAATAAAAAAAATTCTGTACAGCCTTCCTAAACCGAAACCTAGTTTTAACTAGAGAGTGTCAACCACGTGTTTAACCACCACTATTTGTAAAACACATGTTGTATGCCATATATTCATGCTACTGCTACAGGGTCCCTAACCACATTTTGTATTTTATACAATGAGTACGTAGTTTTTGTTTCTGCAAGCATAAACGCATGGGTCCCATAGTTATCAAACCAAACTTCTTCTTCATGTGTAGGAAAAAAAGAACAATCGTGTTAGATTTACGAAGGATTTATCACAAATGTTTTAAATTAAAGCTTTTTCTTTAAGTGCTGTATTGAAATGAAGCTAAATTCCTAAAACAGCCCGATTTAGTTTTTGATGGCTTCGGGGAATTCCCCATGGGCTTAGTACATAAGTTTCTGTTTTTACATATGCGGGTGGCTAACGATCCAGCATTCCACCAAATCTGATCAAAATTAGAGCAGCCGTTCAAATGCTATGTCCCGAAAAGCTAATTTTTTAGAAAAATAACCGTTTTGGATTTTAACGTCTACGGGGAATTCCCCTAGATTTATTACCCACAATTTTGCTCTTGCGTATCTAGACCATGTTGTCTAACAAATGACAAAGTTTTATTACTATTTCATTATTCCTTCTTTTAGATAGCGGAGCGTCAAGCCATGCCTGTCACAATCATGATTTGAGAACAAAATCTTATTTTTAGGATATTTCCCTAAATTTATTTTTTTATTTTTTCTAATTGTTAAATTAGTAGGTAATGCACTTACATTCCACCAAATCTGAATCAGATTGAAGCAGCCGTTCAAGCGCTATGCCCAAGAAAGCTAGTTTTTTAGAAAAAAATACCGACTTGGTTATTAACGCTTCCGGGGAATTCCCTTAGATTTATCACCCAAATTTTTGGTTTCTGCATATTTAGACCATGTTGTCCAACAAATTTTAAATTTTTAATTTGATTCCAATATTCCTTTTGGTAGATGTCGGGGCGACATGGTATGCCTGTAACAATCATGATTTGAGAACAAAATCTTATTTTTTAGGGTATTTCCCTAGGTAAATTTTTTTATTTCTTTCAAGTGTTAAATCAGTGACTAATGCACTTACATTTCACCAAATCTCATTCAAATTGTAACAGCCCTTCAAGCGCTATGCCCAAAAAAGGCATTTTTTTTAGAAAAAAATAGCTTTTTGGTTTTTAACGTCCCAGGGGAAATTACCCTGGATTTATCACCCAAAATTTTGGTTTCTGCATATCTAGACCATGTTGTTTAAAAAAATTCAAATTTTCATTGCGATTCCATTACTCCTTTTGGTAGATGTCGGGGCGACATGCCATGCCTGTCACAATCATGATTTGAGAACAAAATCTTATTTTTAGGTTATTTCCCTAAGTAAATTTTTTATTTTTTCCAAGTGTTAAATCAGTGTCTAATGCGCTTACATTCTACCAAAACTTATTCAAATTGGAGCCGCTGTTTAAGCGCTATGCCACAAAAAGCTAATTTTTTTTATAAAAAATACCGTTTTGGTTTTTAACCTCCCAGGGGAATTCCCCTTGATTTATCACCCAAAATTTTGGTTTCTGCATATCTAGACCATGTTGTCTAACAAATGGCTAAGTTTCATTACGACTCCATTATTCCCTTCTGGTAGATGTCGGGGCGCCATGCCATGCCTGTCAAACCTTTGACGAAGAAAAAAAAGAAAAAAAAAAAAAAAAAAGAAAAAAAAAAACGGACAAAAACAATATGTGTTCCAATTTTTCAATTGGGACCCATAATGAATGGGTGACAGATTTTACTGAATGTTACATTAACAGACGTGAAACTGAATTGAAAGGCGCCACTAGCATTGCGTTAATTTGAAAGCTGGCAGTATTGGAATATATGGTTTGTAAATCATGTTGTTTTTTATCTCACAACCCTCCCACACTAAGTGTTTAATTAAATGCCAGAGAATATACAGCGTGGCTATATCGAATTCATGAAATACCGCGCAAGATTTTCTTAGCAGTTCGATCGAATCTATTGATTTGTTAAGCTATTTTGAAATTAAAATCAAATAATCTGAAACGTTACGCAATAAAATAATTTTTCTCGTATGAGCCAAACAAGTTTTTGTTTTGCAGTGGTGTGTTAATAAGAACAAGCAAACATGCATCATCGGTGAAACCGTGCAATAACATCCTTTGCTGTTATTGCGTAATGCTCCAGTGTAACCATTACACTGTTATACCGGTTTCATTACGTATACTGTTATAGGCTGCACCAAGACTAAATTGCTTTTAGGATATGACATCATCAGCTTATATATCCGGTTTAAAATGCTTCTATTCATCACCACAGCGTATGCACAAATCCGCTTACTGATTCGTAAACCTATCTTATTTAATAACGCTATTGGGAGAATGCTGTACTTCAGAATTTTTCATTATGATAATGGCGTTTCGTTGACGCGTTTTCTTTAATGAAATGCCGAATTGTACTTTTCCAATTTGTTTTTGCATGGATGTCCAATATTATCGACCTTGTTAAATTGCACCGTTGAGCCAGTGAATAGGGACGGGTACGGCCATACGCGTCTTCGGTAATTCCCCAAGGACCCAGCCGTATGACTGCTGACCACGATATTTCAAAGTCATTTATATAAAGCACCCGCATAACCTTTGTCCCCGCGGCACTCCCGTATAGGTTGAATACCATACTAAATCAATCGCTCCTTGTATTATTGCATCATATTAAATATTCACTTAGCATGTGTGATGTCCTCCACGCTAACGCCGCATTACTTGTGACGTGTCGTGTTTACGGAAGCCGCAATACGTAAGTTCGCATGAAACTTAGAGGATTATTCACCGTGACGTCACCGCCCGAAAACAAACTATTCGGACCGCCTACATTATGACTAGCTAGGCCTACCAGCAGATACGTGAGCATTGGATAAACTGTCACATTCCTACAGATTCCCAAATATGACCAGCATGTCGTTGACGTAATACAATGGAAGACTAATACAATGAAAGAGAATTCAGTTGCACATAATCTGCCACTGCCAACCATTTACACCGAAACCATCGCTTCGTTTTAACATTCGGAACAGTTTTCAGTTAGTATGTTGGGAGTATTGGGTTTTATTATTAAATTATGCTTGTTTTTGATTATTATTCCAACCCTGTTGTAACCCCAACCATTCTTATATTTCATATCAAGCTTATTACTGAGTATGCAGTGAATTGTCAGTTCTGAAAAGTGGACCCGATATTTCATTTTGTTAAGATTTAATGTCATGAATTTACGCGTTTTGGCCAAAACGTGATATGACTGTGGACAGATTTAAGCGCCTAATGGTCGACTGGACGTCTAACTTCTTATAAATGTTATACATTACATAGTACCACCCCTGCTTTAGCCGGCTCTGTCTAAATTTTGGGATGACCTATCGCACGTCCGCATGTTATCATTAGATTCCACCATACAGAACGTTGAATGTGTAATATTTAAAAAAAGTAAACTTTTGGTCCTTCACAGCGCCATTCATGCTTTATTTGAATTTAAAAATAAATCATACAGGGCTTTGTGTAGGTTGAAATATTAGGTCGCTGCCGGTTCATTGTGTTTCCTTTACCGCGATGCCCTTTTACATGACATATTGAGCTCATTGCTCACGTAGAAATGCAGAAGTACACCCCTCTGGTGACGTCTTGGTCTGCACCCTCCCGAATGAGAAATAGCGACGCCACATTTATTGCATTGTACGTTGTGAGTACGTTGCGTCGGCAACATCCTGTTTACCGCTTTGCTCTCTGTTTTCGAGTTGCAACGTAAAATCGCTCAATATAGCCGCACCTTATGTGGTTCTGTCGCAATCGAATTGACAAGCTAGTAAACAGGGCGCTATTGCACGCGGCCAAAACAGAGTTCCAATAACGAAGCGTTCATTTGAGTATAATAAGCGAAAGATTGCTATCGATTCTACGCGGATGGCGGATGACGTAAGACCGCTCTGTTTGTTCCTAAAACTTGGGATGTTAAATTATTGATGAGTTCGCCGTCCTGCCGGCAGACTGGCGGATAGGGGTTGCTTCTTATGATCTGCGATCGCGAATGTTTCGTTTATGTGCACTTTTATACGGTGTTTGGGCGAGCGTTTAACGCGACCGATACGTATATCGAATTATACACAAAAACTTGATGACGAGCCCATATAGTTTAAAACATATCACGCTTAAAAATATATATCCACTTATAATTTCACGTAAAATGCATCGTATCTTGGTCAATGTTTAAGAACCATTATACGAGAAGCAGTAGAAATTTATCGTTACCTCCCACTGATAAAAACCCGCAATGGCAACAACATAGTTTCATTTCTTTTATTTTAACCTTTTTTCCGTGAGTCAAATTTATCGCTCTGTTAAGAATGTCATGGTAGAGCCGACCAATACTAAATTTAAATGTTAAATGCTAGCCAATTGTGGCTACTTTTAATGCGTTATATTCAGTAGTCTAATTTACTTCTTAGGTTTCCTACCAGTATTTATATACTATATGGGCTTGATGATAAGATATCACATTTATTAATTTTACACAGTGCTAAACCGGCTAAATTCCGAGGATAATATGTGAAGTTGTAGGATATTATAAATCTCGGTACCTTTCATGGTCACATCTTTCTTTCCAATATCTAATTCGTATTTAAATCGATTTTTAACAATCCGAACCGTTTAAAAACAGTTTAAAGTGTTTGGATAATATAACCAACCTGTTTTAAATTTTCAATGCTTGAAATTCGTTGGTCTCTGTGCAATTCGCCTCCGACAGTATTCCCCATATTTCCGTCTGTCCGTTTGCGTAAGAAGTACAAAGCAACTGATTCCAGCATATAATATATAAAAACCTATAATGTAGTCTGCAGAAAAAGTGCTGATATTAAAACCGCATTGAAAGTCGTGATCAAGGTAGTGTCTCTCCTTCCAGTTTTAGTCTTTAGATTTTTTGGGAACATGTCATCGGTTCCAAACTTATGTAACAAAAGGTTATATAATCGATCGCTCTGACAATGATACAACAAGCAGAACTATCATCATTTCATCGATTCGTTCTCGAACCTTTTAGCCAAATCGTTAATATCCTTGCGTTTCAGAGAACTACACAAAACTAGATTCCAAACATCCGGTGTGTTTACAACACAACAGAACTGACTCGAATTATTGTTTGACGCCTACTGATTCTACTTACGTAGAAACGACTTGTTTTTGTAATGTTTTTGCGGTGACGCTCCATATTTTCAGTATAGACTGCATAACACACTCTTCTGACCCTTCTATTCACAAATTACCATGCGCTGCCACAACATATGGCGTGTTTTCTTCTTTATATCAAGCATAACATCAAACCTCTCAAATCTAGTTGTTTTTCTGCTACTTCCTTGCCAGTCACGAGACAGTTGCAAACTGATCCCGACCGGTATCAACGCAGTAGAAAGAATAGACCGAGGCGCTGAATAAAAAGAAAAAAGGGAAACCGTTTCCTGTTCAATCCGAGAGAAGCTCAAGCGACGATCTGGTAACTCTACTACACCAGGCCGACTGCTAATCTCTCATCCGGTATCCCGCTATACAGCTACGAAATTGCTCTATTGTTAAGATTTCCTAATATAAATAAATACATAACACAATCGTGTCAGTTCAAATCCGGCCATTCTATCAAATTCCCTATGTTTTCGATACAGAATTAACCCATTCGAATTATAAGCTACTACCTTCATATGAATCATTTGTTTTTGCACTTATAGTATATCCAACGTTGCAATAATGCACCAATATGCGCAGCCCACTCCACTTCTACTTATCGTGCATTTAGTTCAAATCCACGTAATCAACGACATTACGGATTACAAAACAACAACGTTGTTTGACTCCAAATGCATTTACAACAGAGAGGATTGCGCTTTCTTTTAAGTTTCATATCGATTTGTGTTAATGTATCCTAGTCGAGGGATAGAACAGTGCATATATTCATGAAATTTTAAAAGCTCGCAGACTCTGATGCAATAATTACCAAATCTGCACGAATTTTCTATTCAAGCAGTTTAATCGAATCCTGCTTTTCGAAAAGGCGGTCGGTGGCATTTGTAGCAGCTGGTGCACCAATCCACGGGGATTGGAATATTGCGACCTGAAGTATTGAACAGCCCTCGACTCTTCGGCGCCCGTTTCGTGCAGTTGTCACGTAAATATCAGCACACCGAGTCAATTCTCGCATCGCATGTGCGGGTTGCCAAGTGCTAGCCTGCATTCCAATGCCTCCCTTGTGTGAACTTACAGCCCTCGAGACACCGAAATTCTGTCGCCGTATCGAAAGAAAGATGTCGGCGTGGAATTGTTTCCGCTCTCTCAGATCACGGTATCGCGCAAATTAGAAACAACTCTTTCTTAATATGGACATAAAGAACATATCGGGACGTGGCGACAGATTCGTGAGCTAAAAATAGAAAAATACTAAGCCCGTTTGGGAAGGCAAAACTGATTAAGACTTAGTGGACATTTGGTCTTAATCCTTTCCAATCGGGTTAGGAAATATTTATAATAGAACAGCACAAAACCCCCCAAACAATCAAGCAGCTGATGCAAGCGATAACTGCTGTTGTCGCGAGAAAAGCACTGAGGAATACCCTACACGTTTAAGAACGGTGGAAATTCCTTTTACACCACTGGAATGTTATTAAGTGTTGATAGAATGCTGAATTAAACTCTATTTTAACCGGTGGTTGGCCACATGGTTAACGCGACCGATACATATACCGACTCTTATACAAAAAAACGGTCCCCAGTGACGAGCCCATCATGGGTTCGAAACTTGAATTAGTAAAAAAAAAATCTATGTAAAAAACGCTGTTTTTAGGATCGTGTAATCGAAACTTAACTTTGTTAAAATAAGCCACACTGCGTTTGTGACATCACATACACCTCGATTGGCTCGCGTCGAGTATTATTTATCCCGGAGACGCCAGTCGCAATGGAACTACAATACGGAAACGATACTTCGTATATACAGTGCTTGGATCGATTTTTCCCAGGCGCATGTTAGATACTTTCCCATACCACCACCGCCCAATGTTGTGTCACATATGCTTAAACGTATTGCCGATCTCACATCTACGGGGTTAACGCTGCTATCTTTTTTTCGTTTTTTTCCGAGCCAAGTTTCGAACCCATGATGGGGTCGTCCCAACTAAGGCGTTTTTTGTATAAGAGTCGATATGCTGCTATCTTACTAAGATCGCGTTAAACATCAATTGCAAAGTTGCTTCTGCATTTGCCTGAAAATTTGATTTGTTTTTAATTTCATGATAAAATTTACGCGTTTAAAACACAGTAACAAGAAACTAGAAATGTTTAGAACTGAAACAAAAATTAGTAAAAGGTAAAGAGTTTTCTTTTCACCTTACATTTAACATAACCTGTCCATCTGGTTATAATATATGACGTCACGGTTATACGCAAACCGACCAATATTCACCGTCCTTTAAGACCAACACGACGCAAATGTTTCGATCAAAAGCAACTACTGCGATTTTTTAATCAATAGCGGGAAAAAACAGCAGGCCTAACGCACAATGAAAGGGTAATTGGTACTGTGACGTCATAGTGCAGGTATTGATGTGGTCAATCCGATCATTAGGACCAGGAATAAGGAATAAGGCGTCAGAAAATTAATAACAATATCTACTGGTGGACCATTCTCTTACTGGTATTGGCGCATATTATTCCATACATTTTCTTATTTTGAACTTTGCCGCCGGATAATGTAGTTCTTTAATAAATCGTTGAATTTGTAATTGTCTAATTGTATTTTGTATTTAAAAAGCTATAATTCAATGGCGGGATGTCTTAAGAATGTTAGAAATGTCAATCGTGATGAGTTCAATTTGTAATTAGAAACCAGTTTCTATGCTTACAGCCTAAATAAAAGCATTTCAGATATTGTTTGTGCAGTGTTATGTATGCTGTTTACTGGCATTTTATTGTCCATAACTGTATACGTTTGTGGGTGGTTGATTAATTTACGTTTGATTAGCAAACCTACATGCAAAAATTAAGTATCTACATTAAATAACATTGGTCACGCCACACAGATAAGTGTGGGTGCTGTTTACTAACTTTTGTTTTACTAAGTGTGGGTGCTTTTTACTAACATGGGTCGGCCTTTTGACCGTTTGCAGCCCAGGGTACATTGTGTAGTCGATATTAGTTGTTTTTGTGTAAGAGGCTAAAATCGATGCGTTTGTTAATATCAAGTAGCAATGCATCAGTCACTGTACGATGTATGACGTGATGCCAAATGGTAAAAAAACGCTTCTGCCGCTTTACCACATTCACGTCACGATTCTTCATAAAATGACGTCATTTCCCTTATATCAACGCGCTGTGTACATTGAACAATGACCGAGATTAGGTGCTCCCTCGTATACGTAATATCTCGTAAGGTATATTCCATTACAATGGGTAACCACGATCAATCAATTCGACAGAGTGATTTGTATATAGCCTTTTTTAAGTTTTTAAAAATGTCCTAAGCTCGGAAAACTTTTTGCTTTTATATATTCTCACCAAGTAAAATTTTGTACTGGTACAGTGGAAACACAATAATAATATAAAGCGTATTAATAAGTACTGAAATTTACTTATAAATTACTGCCAGATTACACTCAATCAAATTGTATTCTGCTGTTAATAATTACTTATAAAAATGTTTTAAGAAAGCTAACCAAAATAACAAATTTATTCTGCAACATATAAAGATCTAAAATACCTATGCTAAAGTAGTTTCTAAAAGATTACACCTAATCAAACTGTGTTCTGCTGTCTAAAAATTACCCAAAAAGGTCATTTTTAATAGTTAACGAAAGTATTAATTTTTTGCGAATCATATGGAGATCTAAAACACCTATGCTAAAGTTTCTGCAGTAATGTACCGTTCTGGAATTAGATTGAAGGTAAGTTCAAAACCAGACTGGGAAATATGTGTTTCACACACACATGTAATCTGGCAGTTTTTCGTAAATATGTTAAACCAATATTGATATATCCCATTTCTGCGTATTTGTCGTAATTATAAACCCGTATAGAAGATAACGATTTTCAGTTTATTGGTTTAAAATGGACACAATCAATACCTCTTTCGATATTGGGTTTGGACGTTGAACACAGACATATTGTAAGCGCACTAAAATGGGATTAACGTTGTGTATGAGATAATTGTTGCTTATTGTAGCGTATAATGCATAATACAAGCTCGATAATGAAAATACATTATTAGTTTAAAATTAAATCATACAAAATGCCGCCATATTTGCCGTGGTTCTATTTTAAAACTTTTAAGTAATAAATAGTAACTGTAATATATTTTTATTTGCTTGTAATTGCTGTCTGTGAGTTATTTATGAATTCTTAATTCTATTCATTTTGGTTATAGTATACAAATTAATTCAATTCGCTCAATAAGTATGATATAAATCATTTGGTTGCCATATTTCCTCCATTTTCTTGGATATTCCTTATTATGAGGCGGTGGGTTACTATAGGCCACCCAGCCATATGACATTTTCACTTGAGATTATTTTGGCCGCACAATTTCTATCATCTGTCAAAGTGGAACACGATCTTGGCTTTTGAATGGGTTCTACCTAAATTAAACTGTGCGTGGCCTTCGCTTGTGTCCGTAGGGAATCATAGATGTTGCGAGCGATTGA
Source organism: Ciona savignyi (assembly GCA_000149265.1). Lineage (NCBI taxonomy): Eukaryota > Metazoa > Chordata > Ascidiacea > Phlebobranchia > Cionidae > Ciona > Ciona savignyi. The sequence continues at coordinate 350,157 of CH000019.1, read as the reverse complement.
TTAAGAAGCCAATTCTTTAATAGAAAAGTCAAAATACAAGGTCACCAAGAACACACTGTAGCAAAATGTAGCCTACTTGCCTAATTTGGTTTCTTGAAGAATTGAAATCGATTCGTCGTGTTAGTAGAGCAGGTTGCCCTTCCAAAATTTCCTTAATATTTAATCGTTTTTGTCGAAAAGCACGAAAACCATGCTTCTATGTTTTAATTGTACATTATCGCTAGACTGCAACAGTGGCATATCGACCGTGTATACAGGTTTATTGGCCAAACACTGAATTATTTAAGACGAAGTTGACAAATTCTGGCGGCCAAAGCAACAGTATAGTTGCCGAACATGGCGAGTAAGACGGGAACATCACTGACAGTGTCTGTTCGCTGATTCATAAAGTACATTATTCTATAAACAAAGCCATATGCAACAACGTATTACTAGCAAGGGTGACCCTGTTTTCGGGCGAATATAGTTCACACGTTCGCAGCTTTGCGTATATACACCATGTAAGCAAAATTTTGACGCATGTTTTCTCTCCGATTTATTCATTTTGGATGAGTCAAATTACCCGTATACAGATAATGACGTCAATACATCGTTTAACAATTTACTTGAAATGTCATTTGAACTCTGTTGTCTTCATTTGGCTGAAGAATGGGTCATGCAAATAGTTTAAACGCGTAACAAGCATTGATTAAATAAACGTGCTTTACTCATAATTAGGTATTTTTACTCTTTTTTTTTATTTTTTAAATATAAGAGTCGGTATATGTATCGGTCGCGTTAACCATTTGGCCACACGACTGTACAGAGTATTTTTACTCGAAAAATAATAGTTTATTCAATGTCTTCTAGCGCCTCTTGTGTCTTTTTCATGCCCTCATCACGTGATGTCATGTCTTCGATTCTGTTATAAAGCGCCCTGGCGTCTTCGTAGCAATTCCTTGCTTTCACGAGCTGTCCGATATCTTGGTACAACAGACCCATGTTGTATAGCAGCTGGGCCAACGTAATGTGC
>CH000019.1:313306-333323 GCA_000149265.1 Ciona savignyi | reverse complement strand
AAAGACAACCGATTTGTGTCCATCAAGTGTTTAAAACTTAGCCTTATACAAACATACATAAATAGGTATAGAAGAATATTATTTTCCAAAAGAGTGAACTATGGTGTTGAGAATTACTCAATTAGTTTAAGTAGCAATGTAACTCCAACGTTCATACCTGAACCCGACTATTGATTGCTTCCGCAAATACTCTGCCAAGAGCTTCTCTTAGTCGGAAATGCGTTTGTGATGCGATAACGCTCTTTACTTTTTCGTGAACTGTTGCGCAGTAGCTCTCCATCTGGACAGAACGCAAGAAAGTGTAAAACTTGCTTAATGGTAGGTTGAATGCATACAAATTGTCACCTGTATAAGTGCTACCACATAGTATATGATAGGATATTTATGTTTATTTCCGTGAATGGGATAACCAAGGGGATTAACACATGGGCAATCGTCAAATCACCTCGCGCCCACCATCGGGTTACCGAAGCTTTTGCAGTGTGTTGTGTATAATTTACATGTTTCTTCAATTTGGTAGAACCTATTAATCCGCTGGGTTTAGGTAATGTCCGTTAAGTGCCTTGCCCAAAGACACAACCTACTAGCTAGCAAACTGTTTCGCACCTGCAACCTTTCGATTAAACGGTGACGCATTTAACCGCTAGGCTAACGGGCCAGACATACCTGTATAAGTGCTACCACATACCTGTGTAAGTGCAGTGGCGTGGTCCATGCTATCAAGCAGCGGTTTCTCATCACCAACAGTCATGGAGAAGTAAATCACCTTGTGGGTGATGGTGGAAAATTCATTGCTAAAACAAATCTGAAAATCCAAATGTCGTTTTAGTTTAACAAAATAAAAAGTTGATTGGATGGATAAATGTGTCATTTGTATTTGGTGAATGGGGAATCCCCATTGAGTTTTAATTTATCTTTTGGATAACTTTGTGCCAAATGTTTCTGTTAGTTATAGTTATTGCAGTGTGTTGTATATTATTGGCATGTTGCTATTATTTTAGTTTAACCCATTAATCCACAGGAAGTCCTGCCAACTGCCTTGCCCAAAAACACAACCCAGTAGCTAGCAACCAGTTTTCGGATCTGCAATGTTTGGCTGTAAGATGACGCACTAACCCACCAAACTATTTCGTCCGAATTAAACAAATTATGTGTTTAAATGACCCAATTTTCCACAAAAAGCAACTCTACAGTTAAGTGCTAAAAGAAATGCCATATCCGAATTAGTTTGGTTTCTAAAATTTAGAATTAACAAACATTAATCTTTTTAAATCTCTTATGTATGGAGGATACACCTGCCCTGTTATACCTGATATGCCCCAGTTTTCTGTGCATCCCATGCGTATGAGTCGTATTGTTTCCGCTTTTCTGAATACAACTTCAAACCATCTGGATCTTCAATCGAACAATCCACATCATACCTGCCACCACTGATAACCTGTTTAGAGAAAAAAAATGAATAAGTAACGATATATATTGGATATTTATGTTTATCTCGGAGATTAAAAAATGCAGTGAGCATTACAACAGTGGTACCGCTAATTACTACAGGATCGCTGTAGCGCTTGGATCGGTAAAAATACTTGCTAGTATATTACAAAAGCCTCTGCAAAAACTAAAAATGGAAACTTCTTACTAAAATAAAGATTATGATATTAATGTCAGAGTTGGGGTTAACTCTTTCACTCCCGGCCAAATGCATTAATTCAAACATGCTGTCCCGCAGTGTTTTTTACAATTTTTAGTCATTTTCAAATTAGCACAGTTTTTCTAAAGTTTTTGCTATGATTTAATATTTAGTATGGTTGGAAAGATAATTTATACCTCTTTTAAACAAGCTGCACATCTAAAATTTACCTCTAATAAAGAATATATTATGTAAACTTTAGTGAACACCACTTTTTATGCAAAGAAAATTCTGCTCGACTTTGAAAAATTTGAGGTGCACTGACAAACGAAATACTCACTTATTATTGGAATGCCCAAATGATATGAAAGTTGGAATGTAGATTGTCTAATAGTTTTTGTACTCAGGAAAATTCGAACTGTATTTTTATCTTCAGTAGTTTTTTTACTATTTGTAATTGAAATTCGAGCTCTCAGCAGGACGCTCTCAGCAGGCACAGCCGGGTTCATGCTTTGGTGAACACGCGGCGTACCGCCCGTGGCGAAAACGTCACCAACGTTCTCCTTTTTATCTCAACGGCACGTAATTTACAGAGAATGTAAAGAAAGACTTGCTTGACAAAAAGAGCTTCTCTGCAAGTTAACACGACTCCTATTGGCTGAGTTAGTCACGTGTAAATTCGTGTAAAATCGATAGAAATAAGAGGCGAAGCCTTGAACAAGAAAGGCTATCACTCCTCGCATTTTTAATATTTCTCCACGATAATCACAGAGAATAAAATATAGGGTTTCCTTGATCGTATGAGCCATAACTGAGGTCTCTACCATTACGCATTGCGGAGAAATCGTTTTTTAGATTTGTATCCATTTATGGACAGACGGGATACCATGTTTTCCCACCAACTCGCCATATATGGCGAGTTGGGAGGGAAAGAGTTAAAGTTAGTTCTGGGGTTGAGATTACTATTTGGGGCAGGGTTAAAATTAGTTTCCATAGCGATCCAAAGCTTCAAGCGGCCCAAGCAATCCTGTAGTAATTAGAGGAACCCTTACAACAGTGGCAATTGCCAGGTTACCTCACATGCACAACTCCAAAGTTGCTGAGTTATTACAACATTTACTTGGTGCCTTGCTCAAGTACACAACCAACTAGTTTGCGGCTGGTTTCAATCAATGTTTAGACAACTCGTGCATGTAGTATATAATTGATAGCTTTCTACTGTTTTTAGTCTGGACAACCCATTAATTCAATGGTATCAAGCGATGTCACTTTGGAAGCTTTTTTGCCAAGGACACAACCAACTAGCTAGCCGAAATAATCTGTCAACCTTTGGGCTGACACTTTAACTGACTAAGCCAACAAGTGGAACAAATTCATCTTACATCCAAATTATTGGTATGGTAGTTTTTTGTTACGGTGAGCTTTACTAATTTGCGGAACAGAGGGACAACACACTGTATAAATCATGAGCGGGATGGGTTATAACCAAATGGGACGGAGTTATTTTCGTCAAGAAGTTTTTTCGTCAATAACACAAGCTGGTTGGGGAAAGGGTATATCATGATATACAGATATCCTGTCGCGCTCGTGTTAATGATGAAAACATCCCCTTCCCACTCTTCCCATTGTTCCGCAAAAGAGTGTGTTGTCTCTCTCCTCTGTCCTACAAATTGGTTAAGCAAGTTAGGCTACCTGGTATTCAACAGTTGCTCTTGTGTCTTTTGTTATATCTTGGAAAAAGCATTGCTTCGAATTGTCTTCCAGTTCATATGTGAGTTCCACTGCATTGGCTTTGTATACTCCCAGTAGGAGGAGAAGTAAAGTAAAATGCATCGCTAAATTAATTCTGATGAAATTACTAGAAGCAGAAATTGTTCCACGAATATATTTTCTCTATCTACAATTCGGCATACTTAATTAAACCTTTAAAGGTATGAATATGATTATTTTACAAATTATAAGGTATATTTTATTATATATGTATGTAAAAAAGATACGAAATCGTCAGTCCCTTACAATTCGAATATAGTATTAAAAACAAGAGATCCAAAATCATATTTTTATAACGTCAACAAAATACACGTAGACGTTGTTGGTCATTTCGCCAAAACGCAGCAGTCGTTTCGACTAGTAACCAAAAGTTTTCAAACGTTGAAGGGTGGTAAGTAACGGACACCACTTAACCAAAGTAAATTAATACTATGTACGGGTGTATGTACCCAAGTTTAGTGGATAATATGTACCATTTCTAAGCATCAATCGACGCCGTTTTTTGTTTGTTTGTTATACTATTCGATTTATTTAGTTTAATTCCAAAATTTGTATAATTTATTTAACTAATTAGGTTATATTAATCTTGTTTCTGTTTAGTACGAGCGCGTTTGTGTGTTTTTTTACCGGCTTTAGTTTAAAACCCAGGATGGGCTAGTTCCTAAGACGGATTTTATTGTATGTAAGTCTGTATATGTATCGGTCGCGTTAACCATTCGACCACACGACCGTAGCCTACTGCGCGTGTAATTTGTCGCGCAAATTATTGCAAAACGGACCTCCATAGGTTTGTACTTGACAAAGTGGAACAAACAACAGGCCAGTTTCCGATGAGACACGCCACTTATGAGAAAGCGACATGCCATTTTTTTGCCATTCGAAATCTAAAAAAGTTGCATGTCACCTCAAAAAAATGTTTTTGTTTACCACGGTCAACTATTATTTTTATACTCGTAATTTGACAATTATCTTTTAAGAAAAGTTTGCTTAGCTCTAGTCCATGAATAAACAATCCTATCTACAGCAGCGACGTCGACGACCGTCTGTGATTGATGTCTTTATTATTAGGTTTACGCTACAAATAAAATATCGATTTCTGGATTGAAATGTTGACTTGCTTTATTCCTATTTTGGTTAAGCCGTTTCGCGCTGATGTAATTCTAGTAAACAGGTTACTTTACATAAAATCTCTCTGTCGCCAACCATACGTCTCCTAATGCTATTATCAACCAGTGTAATATAATTACCTCAATTATCTGTGCAAAATAGAATCGCTTATGTTATTAACAGTTGATATTTTATTAACCCACGCAAGAAGAGGCGCCAACATTCACATTGTACTGACATATAAATAAAGGTTCAGGCTATTGTTACATACCTGTTATCAAAATGAACATTGACGGCAAGCTTTTACCTGAAGTACGATTCCCCTATTTTGATAGTTTACGACAAATAAATGAAAGAAAGTCGGCGATTTCCTGGCCTAAAGAGATGCAATTAAGAACTCAAGAAGCGTGGCAGCAATATTTGAAATCGTGCACAGTTCCAGTGACTTTAGAATGGCTGATTGCCTTAGGTCTGCCAGCTTTGCCCATTTACCAAAACGTTTTAACAAAAAGTGAAGTGAGTCTGCCCGCGACAGTGCCCTGGTTACCAGGTTAGTACACATGTTGGGGAATTTCTTGACCCAAATCTTATGTTAAGCCTGTCAAATCAATCTGTTATAGGGCGTCGGCGAAATGTTATGGAATTTAACCAGCTGCTGGCTAGAAGGCCGTGGCCTTGGGCAAGATACTTACCATACACCCCCTGAACCTATAAGTTCAGCTTCATGAACTGAACTTTACCCTTAATCATACACAATACTTCACAACATATCATTAGCTACGGTAACCCAACATTGTTCGCGGATTATCTGCGTAATAACTCTATCGCATTTTTACATTTACGTCGATAAAAATGATGAACACTTCTTTAACATCTTACCTTGCAGGTCATCGGATGAGACACAGTCATAATTCTACCGGGGATCGGATATCGTCACACGAAGTTTGTAATATTAGTGACGTAGCAGCAAAGGTGGTTTTGGCCGAACAAGATGTTGATGTTGCAAATACTGTCGATTCATCCTCTCATTTACCGATCACCCCTCGGAATCAAGATGGCGGCGCGTATATGAAAACCACAGAAGAACCCCGCGAGCTTCATATACAGCACCCATACGATGAACAACAGGGTGAAAATTTCACAAATCCGACTCTTTCGCGATCAACTCGCTTTACAGAATCCTTCGCTTTTCAATCGAAATCATGGCGCCCTGATGTTACCCAAAGGCGACATGTCGCTGAAGAGCTGTTGCACACTCCACACACCCAGCACCAACGTCAAACACAGCATGAGAAAAACCTGATTAACTTCCACCAGCAACGACGTAGTAGGACAAGGTTTTCTCCAGGTATAGCGAGTTTGTTAAAAAAAACTAAACACATTTGCGAGCGCGCGTAGATGAGTTGTTTATTTCGTTATAGTGGTCGTACCTCTCGCGCGAAATCTTTTCAAAAAACAAATTTATGTCCGCCGAATGGTTAGCCAATAAATAAACAAAAGTGTTAACGAATTGTTAATGCGGCCAATTTATATTTCATTTTTTTTACCGAGGCAAGTTTCGAACCCATGATGGGGCTCGTCACCAGAACCGTCTTTTGTATAAAAGTCTGTATATGTATCGGCTGCGTTAACCATTCGGCCACACGACCGTGAAGTTGATATTCCAAATTCTATATGAAAAAAACGCGCTTAGTGACGACGCCATCCTGGGTTTAAAACTTTATCCGGTTAAAAGTTGTATGCCCGCCGACATGTGTGTGTTAATCCAGACCAAGAAACATTGTTTAGGTTGAGAAGTTTAGGAAACAATTTTATTTCCATTATTAATCGGAAATTTCAAAACCATCTTAAAAAGAAAAGTTTTTTTGTGCTTTCGTTAAATCCACTAATAAGCTTACATGCCGCTGCGCATATGCTTTTTCCTCATTAACACGCGAGCTCTCGCAATACTAAACAAACATCTTTTTGTCAGCCCACACTGGGTGTGTGAATCAGGTCTTTGACTAAATCTTAATTTTATGTATTAATGTTAAAAATGGGATCATATTGACTCTTGTTTTAGATCAATTAGCTGTGCTGGAAAGTGCTTTTTCCCTGGGCCATTATCCACCGGTGGGCGTTAGAGAGAAGCTTGCTGGCAGAACGGGGCTTACCGAAGCAAGAGTACAGGTTAATGATGCCTTATTTTTTGCTCTAATTAAGTGTTCGGATATAATGCTATCGCCCTTATATATTATTAATTAACGCAGAGACCGTTAAAACAGTAGAGTTGGTAAGAATACCACATATCGACAGCCCAGTTATCTAATGTAGTGTGCGTTGTTTTCGCAATTTAAGTGACGTAGATCAAATAATATGCATTACCATTGTAACAAAGACCAGCAACCCACATTTACGCCAAGCATATTTTCCTGAAATTTAATAAAAACTTTTTTCTTCAGGTTTGGTTTTCCAACCGCCGAGCAAAATGGAGGCGAATGCAACCCAGCATGATCTAGAATCTAGAATGACGCATTATGAGCTTAAAATGGTCAACAAATGACATCATACGGTGTCATCATAATCTCAAGCATTTCCGCTTTACCTACAGGACCAATGAGTTTCACACATTTGCAATGACCTAATATCCGGTTGGGTGTTTGCGAATGCAGTCACCACAACAACATACACTTTCTGCCCTGTGTGACATAATACAAAGTTATTCTCCTGTGTGACAACACATACACTTTCTCTCCTGTGTGACATAATACAAACTTACTGCCCTGTGTGACAACACATAAACTCACTGCCCTGTGTGAGAACACATACACTTACTGCCCTGTGTGAGAACACATACACTTACTGCCCTGTGTGACAACACATACACTTACTGCCATTTTCTGTCAACACATACACTTACTGCCATTTGTGAGAATTTTCTAACATATATTTTCACATGTAATAGTTTTATTTGTATCCATGTTTTAATAACAAGTTTTGTTCTATTTTTTGCGTTATAAAGCATGGCAAGCCCATGTTCTACTGATTCTGAATTATGCATAAGCAATACGGAAATGAACTTTATTTGGGCAACCGACATATCAACAGATTTGCCCACAAGTGCACGAGTATGGCAAGAAAAATAAAAACGTGAATCTAAGCATCAAGTAACGGCATAGCACATGCAGTCAAAAGAGAAATTAGGATTTGAACATTGTAATGCGTTGGTAACAAAAGAAAATAAAAGAAATAAAGTTCGTTTGATTAAAGACGCAATAATTGTCTAAAATAAACAACTTCCCGGTTAAACTCTGGGTTTGTATGGTAAATTGTACGTGTTATACGCATCCTCTATAAGAGGTAAATTTGCGTCAGCCGGCTCGCGATATGCGTCATCCGGCAGAATTGACGAAGCAGCTTCTGAGCCGGATGAACTTAATCTGACGCCACGATGAGAGGGCCCTTTCGGCATGATTCGGATGCCAAACTCGCTGTCGGCAGGGACGGAACCAGAAGAGCATATTGACATCCGTTTCGTGCGACCTGGAACGGATGTCGGCGGGGGTGGGGGACTGTGGGCGGGATGGGGTCTGCGGGAGGGGGTTGAATGGCGGTTTAGAAATGGTGTATGTGGTGGGGAGGGATGTCTGGCGCGTAAAACAACCGAGCTCCCATCCGAACTACGCTCTCCGTAACTTCCGGATGATTTTCGCCGCGAATCTGGCCCTTCGAATACAAACCGACTCGCAATGTGGCTCGGAGAACGCCCGGCAACATTACCGACTTTGTCCGCAGGTTTGTCTGCTAAATTTTCCCGACTGGCTTCCGTTAACTGCGGCATGTTTTTAAGCTTGAAGGGCCGAGTGTACTTATTCTCTTGCACCGGCCGTCGTGAAGACTCGAGAAAATGGTTGGTTGATGCAACACTCGTATTTGGTTGTTGAACAACTGGTCGATCTGGTGGAGGACCGAGATTTCTTAATCTTCGATCCTCTGAGTCGGTTAGATCGCTGTATTTCTGTGTCGCACTTCGTTTTACTTTAGCGTCGGTCGGTTCTCTTGATGAGCTTTGGACAAACGAGTGCGAATGCGGGCGGGATGACCGTATTGGTACCGCATCGGAGGAAAAAGGCTGCACATCGCGTTGGTAATCTACTCCATGCAGCCCAGGATCAAGGTCATCACAACTATCGAACTCGTCCGAGGTAAAGTCGTCACTGAAATGACGTTTCGTGTCATAAGCGGGGATATCTGCGTATATCGGGTCTTCTACACTGTTGATTTGCTGGAAGTTATCGGCGCCTGCCCCATGCATCGGTGCCTGGCCCATATTAACATCAGGTAGTGGATATGTCGGCATAACTTCCTCCGACTGCTGGTAAACAGCAACGTCGGGTTGAGCTGGTAAACGCTGGTTTCCATTATCAGCCGCAATGCTGTTTTGTGGGTCATTCGCGCCCGGTTCCAAGTAAATAGCGCTCGGTGAAATACGGGCCACTGGTGCAGTGTTAACTGTGTTACGCAGGATACTAGACCGACCATTCGCTGATGCCATGTTTGTATTGGTATGATGGCCAGGCAGTGTGCTGACAGCGTGCTGGCCTCCTAGGGATTTGGTTAATTTCCGTTCTTTGATTCTGCGGTATATGTAAAGCGAGCAAACTGCTGCAATAATGAATAGTAATGTCGCAATCCCGAAGCCAATACCAACACCACTGCCCAAGTCGCCTTGAGGTTCACTAATCGGGGGGTTGCGATTTTTCTGAGCAAGCCTTGGGTTTATCATAGATAAATTTTTCGCTACAACTGTTGTAGTGGCTTTGGAAAGATTATCGCTTGTGCTCATTCTGGATCTGGCAGTTGTTGGATGCGCTTTTACCTCCACAAAGGACGAACAATTCAAAACTGGACATGGCCTCCGCTGTATAGATGGCCCTGTCGAACATTTACTTCCATTGACTACGTTTCCGTTATAGGTGCAGTTCCTGGCCCACGTTTTATAACATGTGTCGTCACATGCTGACGTCATGGGGCTCCATGCGGTCCAAGTAGGACAGGGTTGTACATTGCAGGTTGAAGCTTGGGCGTTGTAGCTGAATTTGTCGGTGAATTTGTATCGCAGACGTATACCACCACCGCATGTCTTACTACACGAATCCCATTGCAACCAGTGCGTGTAACAATCGGTTCTTAAAACGTAGAAGGGTCTTTTTCGGACGCAAATGCTCTTCTTAGACTTTCCTACAAATAATTCTTAGGTTTAACGATTTGACCAGAAAATGAAAATCATAAAAATAAACCTAAAAGCCAACAAGTAAAAAAAACACCAAAACTATTTTCAAACAATCTTGAGATATTTTAATGTATTAAAATACGTGACATTATATTCCATTCATGCCATAACATTAATAAAGAGTTGGTTTCATTAATTAGTCATATTTAGATCAAGGTGCCATTCGAACATAGTCATTTTTAAAAACCAGATTAATTAGTCATTTTTGAAATCGGATGTACAACTCTATGTATGTTGTTTCGTTTTAAAACAACCCTATAGTAATCAAGTGAAATACGTCCAATGTAACTAACCTATCTGAAGGGTATGTGGCATTACCCTGCAAACATTTAAGACTAAGTATATGTCGTTGGTATAAAACATACAGGCCACAATGGTGATATGCGGGAGGTTGACTCTTGGACCCTTTATCGTGTTGTTCTTTTTCCAGCCACTTCTACACAAAGGAGACCCCCTTGTTTCAGAGAACGTGCAATGTCCCCCTGGCCCGTCCAAATACTCTTCGTACAACACCGGCGACACCACGAAATTTCCACATTGTACATTTTGTAAACAAATTGCTCCAATAATAATCAACACCAATGAAAGCATTTTACATCAAATCTTGTGTATATTTGTCACATACAGATTACATTCTAACACAGAATCACATATATTATGTCTGCAAAGTATTGTTTTAGTATTAAGTGAAAATGTAAAACAGTTTACAGTCCTCCATGCCATACCACTTTGTACATTCCTAAACACAAGTAGTATTCTCGATATAACACGGCCGGCGTTCTGAATACGACCGGTTTAATTACAAATTGTGGTCACAACACTTTCTTTACATAAACAGCTAATACCAATAACGCGTCAGCCTGTTTACCTTGCCTTACCTCACGAAAATACAAATGTAATCTTAGTGCCGAAATTTAAGTTCACTTGCATTTTATGACGTCACTATACGAAACTGCTAGACGTGACTTCACCTGTGCTGTATTGGGAACTGCTGGTTGATAAATTATTAAAGGAATTTAAAACGGACATTTTTTCTCCAGACGCACTCTACGTGGCAAAAAGAAAGCTGGACTAATTTCCCTAACTACTGCGGCACACTGAACTAAATCGCTCAATAAAAAAAGCAATTACCTCAACATTTACTGTGTTAAACGGCCGGATTAAATATATCCGCCGGTATTCTGCATGTTTATAATGTTACCGAAATTCACAAAGGTGAAATTAATTATCTGTTAGATGTGATTGTCCCTGTGAAAGCCATAGATCAGTCAGTATATTTATTTGGATAAAAGAAACAGTTCAAACTAGCAAAATACTGGAATTCTGCCAACATCCCAAGCGACCCGATTGTGTACGCTGTTCTGACGATATGGAACTACGACTGTTTTTTTTCATCTTAAAAGATAAACCTAAAAAGCTCTTCGTGTCTCTCACAGATCCAGCATGCTTCGACTGACCGCACTTACCATTCTAACTGCCGGTCATAAACAGGATGCAAGCGTAAGCACAACTTCCCTTACACTTCTTGCTGGGCACTACATACGACGTAGTACGCCTTGTAAACAATGCAACGCGTTCACCAGATCGTATCTTCATTCATAGGAAATACAAACAAAAACAAACGCCATATTAAGCATCAATTGTCTTGCATAAATGCGTCATTTTTGTTTACAGTTTAGTATTACGTAATTAAATCAAAATTAAACCTTCAAATCAACCAAACCCCAATCAGACTACTCTTTATTTAATGCATTTACCAGACTTAAGACTATTTTTAAGTTGTAATTTTATGGAAGTGCAACACTGCACTTCGTCCACACTCTATATACAAGACCATTACATCTAATGCATTGTTTTCTATGACACAAGGTTCTTGGGAATTTACGTTCTATAGAAATTTTTGCAGACTGAGCAAAACCGACCTAAAATCTTATGATCATTGTTCCAATCCTTACGTTTCCGGTAGTTTGTGATGTTAAAGGCAATGTGTGCTGTAATTGGGCCTTAGGGACTATAATCATTAAGACATCTGTTAGACACTGTATTCTTTTAACCTAAACAATGAAATAACTTTTTCTGTTTTTCTTCTACACTAAAATAACTTTTCCTGTTTCTGCGTCGTGATTTGATTCGTTTGCCAGTTTCTAATACTGAGGCAACAAATGAATAAACTAAACTAAACAAGTGAAACTGCCATAAGCTGGTACATCCACATTTAACCAGAATTAAGCTTCGCGCTCGATTCACTCCACCAAATTATTAATTGGAGGTGTTGACATCTGAGAAGCTAATTTGACACCTGACTGTTCGCGTGACCTGTCGAAATCGACACAGGAAGTCGTTGGAATAGTACAACACTCACACACATAACGTTGTTACCGCTGTTGTAAGCCTGAATTAACCAGTCTAGCAATTCTAAGGCTGTTTTCCCGTGGGACTGAATTGGCGTGGCACACTGCGCTCTCTTTACCAGCAAGATAATACTCACAATGTACATTCTTGACAGGCCTACATTATATGCTTGACATGTAACTCCCATATACTGTAGTGTTCCTTAATAGAGAGAGTTGCGTCATTGAAAATTAGAAGAACTGTTTGTGTCCAAATTGTCTACAAGCCCAGTGCGCAGTTTCAGACAAATGTGTATAAAATTAATGCGTACGGGAGTTTGTGAGGTTATTTACTAATATTTGTACTGTTGTACTTTGCTTATTTAATTGGAAATTGTTCTGTTGCAAATATATATTACTTAGAGACTGTGATTTTATTAGCACTAGGCTATTAGGCCTACAGTTGCAGGACTTGAACCAAAGAGTTTTCTCAGCAACTGTGGTGAACTCCTAAGATTATTTGAGTTTTGCAAGTCTGTCAGATGGTGGGGCGATAAGCCTATAACATATTTATCTTGGACCTAATTGTTTTTGTTACTTACTTTGCTGCTGCTACAGGATTTAGGGTTGTGTAATATGGCCTAGAGAAGTCGCATTTTCTTGCTGACTATATGGAATATCTTAGGGAACTTGCAAGAAAACTTCAAAAATCAAGACAAGCATATGCTTTTAACTTTTTAGATAATCTCTCCAAAAGGGATGAAATTATGCAGTTCAAACCCCTTGAGATGATAAAGTCGACAAACAATAATGAAATTCCAACAGAATTTCAGTAGTAGACAATGAAAAGTGGTGTCTCGAACATATCATGCAAATGATTTTACCTACCAATTATTAAATAAAAAACTGCATCATGTTTGTTTATTCTTATACATTTATTTGCTATATACAAGTCTGACAAAGGTAAAACGGTTAAATTGAATACAGATTTTACATCATAGCAATAAAATGACAGGGTGTAGTGCTTGGGGCTGCACAAACCACACTGAAAATAAGAAAAAAATGTTTAGATTCCCAAAAGAAAAAGGAAAGCGAGTTTTGTGGAAAGCAAAATTAAACAGAAACAATTGGAAAGTTACAGACAATTCTCGTTTATGTGAAGTTTAGCTTAAGTATTCAAACTGTAAGCATTTTGAATCATAGGAGAGAAATTGTACTCCGAATACCATGCTAAGAATTCACTAGGTTGTTGGTAAAACAGGACAGGACACAACAGAACAGGACAATGGGATATTACAGGACAGGACACATATCAATGACATTTAGACTTTTTAGTGTAGGCCTAAACATTGCTAAAAAATTAAAATGAAACAAAGTACATACACATTTTCTTACAGGACCATTTTCACTGCAGTCAGTTCGTTATGGGGAAAAAAATTGAAGAAGACAGCAGTTCCAACGCTGTTTGCTCATAAAAAAATACAGAGTCCTCGGAAATCACCTAAAAAGAGAATAATTTTACTTGCTGCACAGCAGAAAAGAGAACAACTGCTTGTTCAAGAGCATTCTTACTGCCAACTTGCATCATCTGCAGTTATAGAGACGAGTGAAGCCGAAGAAGAAGAAACTATTGAAAGTTGGGATCCCATTTGTTACAGTTATTTATTCCAATAAAACTTTTAATAATTTCATCATTTAAATAATTTGTTGTTACATAAAAGTTTGCTAAGTTACTTTTAAAGTTAATTTTGATTCAGTATTCTAGATCCAATGGCATCTTTACCTACTCACCTCTAGGCTCACACAGGATTGCCTTGAAAATTCAGTTCTGTTCGCTTGAAAAATCCCACCCCATCTCCTCTTGAATTTAAATGTGCATTGAAAATGGTAAGCGTTGCCCAATTTCTGCATACTTCTTCCGGGGGAAACCATCAAAAAGATGACGCTCAATACTTGGCAGAATTTTTACAACAGCCAGCACAACTGGCAGCAGCATCTGATGATATACCGTTACCTGAAGTTGACATGCAACTATCTTTGGAACCATGCAACTTTGACAAGAGTGATCTCAATAGTTTGTACTATTTGGCTGGGTAGTGTTTCTAGGGTAAAAAAACATCAAATAACATGCGACAAATGTATGGAGGAAGTTCTTACCTCTCAACTATCAAGTGTGCAACTGTTGCATGATGATTCTATACAGCTCACAAAATTAAAAGATTACACTGGAAACTCTCTCGTTGAAGTTTTGGACAAAGTTTTCAGCATGATTAAAATATCAGAATCAACCATGAGACTAATTGGGGAAGCTAAATTAAAAGCAATGAAAAATGTTAGAAAAGTTATTTTAAAACAAGTGTCGGCAGCCACCGAATCTTTCCAATTTCCTACTTGCCACAGTGTTAAGATAAAAATCTTAAAGAGATTCATTCGACCATGTTCGCTTACAAATTATTTGCAAACAAATGAGAGAAAAACAAAAAAAAAGAATTTAAAGCTAGCCAAGGAGAATTGGGCAGCAAAACCATGGCTAAGAAAAAGCTCGTGCAGTCATTGCAGTAGGGCGACTTATTAAATTACATAATATTGTGATTTGTGAAATGGATATCTCTAGTTGGCTAATTTGGTTTGTTTTTTTCCATGCTTCTAGTGTTTGATAATCAATGGCTCCTGAGTCTGACTGATATAGTCTGTAAATAAATTTCAATTTTAACAGTAATTTCTGGAGTATTCAATTCAATTTACAGTAAGGGCGGTATAGTACGCTATACTTACAGGCTACCGGTATATAGCTTAAATAAAATAGAAATAGTTAAGAAAAGGAAGGTTTAGGTTCAAAGTTTGCTAAATGCCTGGCGCCACTAAATCTGCTATTGACACAAACAAAAGTCAATTTGCCGCATTGATACAACATGTCAAAATGAGGTAAAATGGCCCTAAATCCCTTAAATTTAACAAAACTGAACTAATTATAGTCTACTAGGTAAATAAACTTCCTTTCACGAAAGTATCTAGATAAACTAAGCTTTGGTGTTCAAATTGTTGCATTAATTCAATGATTTCGCCTATGCTTGACACAATAATTTGGACACATTTCTGCTTCCATGCGGTTTTGGCGGGAAAACCCGAATGTCGGAACTCTGTTCATTAAGGGACACTATATACTGTACATGGCTAGCAACGTATGGTTTAGATTAGGAGCATGGTAAGCCATGTCGGGTCAAATTGAAAATCAATTATTCCAAGAATACTCAACGGACCTTTTTAAAAAAACGACAATATGTTCGACTTTGCCTAATTAATATGATTTTAAATTGTATTAAAGCCGCTGAGAAAATAGGAGTGAATTGCATTCTATTAATAAAGCACTGCTAAGTACGGGAAGTGGCATTGTTCTATATACGCTCTACTGGTTAATATTTCCCGATACGTGCAAGTATATAAATCCTATTTCTTACTCCTTACTCGATGAATGGAGAATGCTAGTATGACAATGGCTATTATCCAGGAGAAAACTAAAAGGAGGTAAAGGAGGGAAGGAGGGAAACCGCACATTAAAATAAAGATTTTGATATTAGAGTTAGTTTTAAACATGGGGTTGGAGTTATGGTTAGTTTTGGGGTCGATTTTAGTGTTCAGGGGAGGGTTTAAATTAGTTTCTATAATTTTAGTGAGCAGTTTCCCCCTTTCCTCTTTCCCCCCTTTTAGTGTTGCCCTATTATCCAACCTTATGCGTTTGTAGATTGCAGCGTGCTGAACGTGGGCGGTGCAGAACTGCAGTATGTTTACGCACAAGCAGGAAACTCCTGGTCCAGCCCTCGCACTATAGAAAGGAATTAACGTGGAAATGTTATTGTTTATGTGTTCTTGCGGAAAACAGTATGAACCTTTATTTGGTCGGGATGTTATGAACTTAAATATTAATGTGTTGCGGCTTAAAAAGATCAATTCGTATGCGTATTGCATATAATTCGTACATGCGTATTGCCTATAATTCGTATGCGTATTGCATACAATTCCTATGCGTATTGCATATAATTCGTATGCGTATTGCCTATAAATCGTATGCGTATTGCATATAATTCCTATGCGTATTGCATATAATTCCTATGCGTATTGCATATAATTCGTATGCGTATTGCCTATAAATCGTATGCGTATTGCATATAATTCGTATGCGTATTGCATATAATTCCTATGCGTATTGCATATAATTCCTATGCGTATTGCATATAATTCGTATGCGTATTGCCTATAAATCGTATGCGTATTGCATATAATTCGTATGCGTATTGCATATAATTCCTATGCGTATTGCATATAATTCCTAAGCGTATTGCATATAATTCGTATGCGTATTGCATATAATTCGTGTACGTATTGCATATAATTCCTATGCGTATTGCATATAATTCGTATGCGTATTGCATATAATTCGTATACGTATTGCATATAATTCCTATGCGTATTGCATATAATTCGTATGCGTATTGCATATAATTCGTATACGTATTGCATATAATTCCTATGCGTATTGCATATAATTCGTATGCGTATTGCATATAATTCGTATGCGTATTGCATATAATTCGTGTACGTATTGCATATAATTCGTATGCGTATTGCATATAATTCCTATACGTATTGCTTATAATTCGTATACGTATTGCATATAATTCGTATACGTATTACATATAATTCCTATGCGTATTGCATATAATTCCTATGCGTATTGCATATAATTCGTATGCGTATTGCCTATAAATCGTATGCGTATTGCATATAATTCCTATACGTATTGCATATAATTCGTATGCGTATTGCATATAATTCGCATGCGTATTGCCTATAATTCGTATGCGTATCGGCTGTATTAATATGTGTATTGCCTGTATTTATCTACTAAGCAGCTAACACATTTAACCTAAATCCAACGTAGTTCCTGTCAAAGAATATCTTGAATTCGCCAAATCACCCTTATACATGTGAATCAACCAGAATTGGAACAAACTAACCATGTTACCTATATTTTTATTGCAAAAATGTAAACTTGTCTTTTATGGGTTAAGAGACATGAAAATCGAATTAAATAAACATATCCCACTGGTAAACGAAAATATTCTTTATTCATCATTCTTTATAAAGTAATACAAAAATAGACGCGATGGTGGGTATAAGTGCGCGAATTAAATGCATATATTAACATCATTTTTACATATAACCGGCAACAAACAATACGTAGGACTATGTGACGACACGAGTTACAGTATGAGTCATACCACTTGATGTCGGGCCGGAGCAATTCTAAGTCGATGTTCAGTTGTTATACAAATGTACGGTCGTGTGGCCAAATGGTTAACTCGACCTATACATACACCTATTCTTACACACAAAAAAACGGTCCTGGTGACGAGCCCATCATGGGTTCGAAACTTGGCTCGGTAAAAAAAATTGTTATACAAATACCGACTAACATACAAAAATGGCTTTAGCATGAAGCCCATCATAGGGTCTAAACTGAGCTCAATTAAAAAACAATAAAAGCTGGTCAATGATTAAACGGCTGGTTATGCCGAATATTGAACGACTGATTCATATATCGATATACAAAAGAGTAGAAAACTGGTACGAAAAAAATTAGTAGCAAAAGTTATAAAATATTTACAAAAAACGGTATTCTCCTTTTTAGTATAAGCATGGTGTTACCATTGCCTTGAGAATGCTGGATTAATACAAAAAATTCAATTGACACGTCGAAGTCAAAATACATATAAAAACGCCAAACATAAGAACAAGAATTCGATTTGGGAGTAAAGAGTCATAAACTTTGTTATAAAAACATTTAGTTTAGTTTAGTTTATTCATTTTTTGCCCTAGTATTTAAAAATGGCAAGCCAATAAAATAACGACACGGGAACAGGAAAAGACGGCAAAACGAACAGTCGTTAAAACACGTCATTGAAAAAAATGATATAATTTAATAAATATAGCGGACGCGGCCGCCAAACCTAAGTGAATGAACAATAATGGACAACCAAAATTTAATTAAAACCAAACGATATAAAGCCCTGAAAAAGAGTGTGCGGTAAAACATTGGAGAGTCATTGGTGACAGAGATAGACTCCGTGTAACATAACAATAATCAATGATATTATTATAGTGAGCTGCGCGTAGGTTGCCTTTCTAGCCGAGTTTGTGCACAGTCGATCGCTACACCAGTATCCTGTCGGGCATGCTGAACACGTCGCACCACTAAGGTACGGCCTCTTGTTATTCACATTCCCACCAGGCCCATAGTTACAGACCACAAGTTGACCGGTTGACCATGTATTACTACCCACGTTAATGTTGCTGCAAGTGGTGACACCGCATCCCACCGCGTACGATTCCGCCCATGCAGTTTGCGTGTAATGCCCACATACACCGCTACAAGCTTTGGTGCTGTATGTGTAAAGGCTTTTTTCGCCGTCCCAGCTTGCAATGGCATCCTGCAGTACACGAGTGGCCTCCAATTCATTCGAACGAATATAAAGGTTTTCACCAACCCATGTAAATTTGTTACTTGACCGACCACTGTTATGAGCATAAATACACCTTCTTGAGTAATCCTGAGCTATTTTAGCCAATTCCGGGTCCCATTTCATCTTTAACATATTACTCGCCGTCGGGCTGACGATCCTTCGCAATTCATTATGTTTGTTCACTGCAGCTTGTTGCTGACTTGCCGTCAACACTGTTGATGTTTTGACACTTCGTTTCACCCTGGATTGTTCTTCAGATGCTGTCTCGTTAGAAGGGTTAACCCTCCAAATCTCTTTTTTATCATACGTTTCTAACCCTTTAATCAGATCCGCAACCGCAAATATAAGAAGGACGCTACTCAGTAGCCTCATCGTGTACCAGTTAATCTCCTGTAACCGAATGTTGATGGTTGTAACGTTATGCAGCCCACGATGGGTTGTTTCGACGTCCGCTATTATTCTAATATATTACTGTCACTTAATGACGTAGACAGTAACTACGTTGTACCATATCGATCATATCGATTTTGTTGCGCTATAAGTCATCTGTAAAAATATGAATCATGCATAAGTATAACAGTAAACTAGTTTGAGTGGATGTCTGGCAATAATTTACTTATATGCGCCTTGACTTAACAGTGAAAGACTTAAAATAACATTTACGCAACTATAAAAATGAGTGAAACCTGCTGTTCGACACCATACCATAAATTAATATCCCATTAAAACCATATCTTGTAGGCACCGCTCTCAAATCATATTAGCCCGAAAGATTATTCTACTGGTTTAGTACGTCGCCTTTCAGCCGAACGTTTGTTAGATCGAAACTGATTGCTAGCTAGTCGGTGATGTCCTTGGGCAAGGCACTTAACGGACATTACCTGAACCCAGTGGATTAATGGGTTCTACCAAATTGAAAAAACGTGTAAATCATACACAACACACTGCAATAGCTTTAGTAACCCGTCGGAAGGCGCGAGGTGATCTAACGATTGCCCGTGTGTTAACCCCTTTGGTTTTCACACCAACAGGGATAAACATGAATATCCTATCCTATTCTATTTTTGCAGCCGGATATGACGTATGCCTGTGTCATGTTACTTAAGATATAATTGTTAAGCTGAGTAACAATGGGGTGATTCCCCGAATTTACACATGGTTATAACATTCCATTAATGCGATAGGGATTTATATCGATGACGTATCATATTACAGAAATCCCAATGTATTATAAATTAGAGAAAATACCAAGAATATTCCTTTCTTGTTTATATACTAATAATATTATTATTAGTGGCTGTATAGTAAAGGAATGGGGTAATGTTAAATTCGGTAAACTGTCCAGCACGCATTTTATTCAGTAAAACGTTGTAACCAGTATTTCGTATTT